>JAQZBX010113875.1:0-10060 GCA_029593785.1 Cabassous unicinctus
AAAAGAGGAAGTAAAACTCTCACTGTTTGCGGATGACATGATCCTGTATTTAGAAAATCTTGAAGTATCCACAACAAAGCTACTTGAACTAATAAATGATTCAGCAAAGTGGCAGGATACAAGATTAACATGCAAAAATCAGTAATGTTTTTGTACACTAGTACTGAACAATCTGAGTAGGAAATCGGGAAAAAATCCATTTTCAATAGCAACAAAAAGACTCAAATACATAGAAGTTAATTTAACCAAAGAAATACGGGGCCTATATGCAGAAAACTACAAAACAATGCTAAAAGAAGTTTTAAAAGACCTAAACATATGGAAAGACATTCCGTATTTATGGATTGGAAGAATATCATCAAGATGTCAAGTTTACCTAAACTGACATAAATTCAATGCAATACCAATGAAAATCCCAACAGCTTACTTTACAGAATTAGAGAAGGCAATTACCAAATTCATTTGGAAGGGTAAGTACACCTGAATAGCCAAAAGCATTCTAAAACAGAAGAGCGACGTGGGAGGAATTTCACTGCCTGATCTTGAAACATATTACAAAGCTACAGTGGTCAAAACAGCATGGTACTGGCATAAAGAAGACATATAGATCAGTGAAATAGAATTGAGAACCCAGAAATAAATCCTCACCTGTACAGTCAACTGGTTTTTGACAAACATACCAAGTCCATGTTAACAGGACAAAACAGTCTCTTCAACAAATGGTGTTGGGAGAACTGGATATCTATAACCAAAAGAATGAAAGAGGACCCTTATCTCACCCCCTATACAAGAATCAACTCAAAATGAATCAAAGATCTAAATATAAAAGCCAGGACCATAAAACTACTAGAAGAAAATGTAGGGAAACATCTTCAAGACCTCGTAGTAAGTGGTAGTTTCTTGGACCTTACACCCAAAGCACGTGCAACAAAAGGAAAAATAGATAAATGGGACCTCCTCAAAATTCAACACTTTTGCACCTCACAGGATTTTGTCAAAAGGGTGAAAATGCAGCCAACTCAATGGGAAAAAATATTTGGAAATCACATATCTGATAATGGTTTAATATCCAGGATATATAAAGAGATGTTACAACTCAACAGTAAAAGACAAATGACCCAATTAAAAAATGGGCAAAAGACTTGAATAGACATTTGTCCAAAGAAGAAATACAAATGGCAAAAAAACACATGAAGAAATGCTCAACATCACTAATGATTAAGGAAATGCAAATCAAAACTACAATGAGATATTTCACACCTATCAGAATGCCAAGTATTAAAAAGACAGAGAACTGCAAGTGTTGGAGAGGATGTGGAGAGATAGGAACACTTCTTCACTGTTGGTGGGAATGCAGAATGGTACCGTTACTGTGGAGGACTGTTTGGCAGTTCCTAAAGAAGTTGATTAGAGACTGCCACATGACCCAGGAATACCACTACTAGGTATATACCCAGAAAAACTGAGAGCAGTGACACGAACAGACATCTGCACGCTGATGTTCATAGCAACATTATTCACGATTGCCAAAAGTTGGAAACAACTCAGTTGTCCATCAACAGACGAATGAATAAACAAATTGTGGTCTGTTCACACCATGGAATATTATGCAGCTATAAGAAGAAATGAAGTATAGAACATATGACAACATGGATAAATGTTACGTTGAGCGAAGCAAGCCAGACAGAAAAGGACAAATACTGTATGATTGTGTTACTATGAGTTACTATGGACCAAATATATTGTGTAACATACTGTTTGATTAAAAAAAAAATCTGTATGTATCCAGTACATTTAATTTAGAAATGTATGTATTTATTCATCTGTGTTTCCTTTTTAGTTTTTAATTGTTTATTCGATTATTAAATGTATAAAATAAAGTTTAAAAAAAAGAATGTGGTGATGCATTGGAAAAATATAACTAATGTAATGTCTAAATGATAGTTAATAACAACATTATAATGTTTTTGTAGCAAAAGTTAAGTTGGTACTATATTAATGCTAAAGATCAAAAAAAAGAATATGGGGTTTGGTTTTGTGAGATATGAATATGATTAAGTATTTTTTTCTTTTCTTCATATTTTTCATTAATAAGGAGACCTTGACTATCCTGTTTAATCTGCATATATCTATGTATTTTTCTGAACACTAGAGGAACAACTGAGATAGTAGATAGAATTAGATGATATAAAAGTACCAGGACAGAACTTTTTAGGAGAAATGCTTCCACAACTTGTCGCGCTGCCTTTTTCTGTTCTTTTATTTTTTTTGAATTTGAAATAAAGTGGTTTTTTTTTTTGTTTGTTTGTTTCTGTGTGTGTGTGCATGAGGGTAAGTTTAAAGTTTTCACAGACAGAACCTGGTCTCTTTGTCACCAAGAGACCAGGTTTACAAGAGATACTAGAGGGTATCCTGCAGCCTGAAAGGAAAAGACAAGAGCAAGAGGCTTGGAGAAGAGTTTTGAAATGAAAAATATAAGGTAAACTAAAAGGGTAAAGAGACAGACTATAGTAAGATATTACAATGGAAAGCTAAGGGATAAAATGAAGTAAGTAGTGCATTACAGTAAGAACATTGAATGTTAATGGATTGAAATTCCCCAATCAAAAGACATAGATTGACAGAATGGATAAAAATAGTGACCCATCTATATGCTATCTACAAGAAGCTCACCTTAGACACAAGGATACAATCAGGCTGAAAGTGAAAGGTTAGAAAAAGATATTCCACATAAATAGTAACCAAAAAAGATCTATACTAGCAATACTAATATTGGACAAAATATGTTTTAAATGCAAAACTTTTATAAGAGATGAAGAAGGTCATTATATGTATATTAATACATGGGTCAGTTCACCAAGAAGAAATAACAATAATAAACATACTCCTAGCCTAGATGTGCTAAATACATGAGGTACACACTAGCAAAAGTGAAGGGAGAAATAGACAAGATTTAAATTATACAAAGCACTTCCTCTGATCATAATAGAATAAAGCTGGAAATCAATAACAGGCAGAAAAAGGGAAAATTCACAAATACATGGAGATTAAACAACACACTCTTAAACAATCAGTGTGTCAAGAAATTGCATGAGAAATCAGAATATATCTCGAGAAAATGAAAACAAGATCATAACCTATCATAGCCAATGAGTCACAGAGAAGGCAGTGCTAATAGGAAAATAATAGCCCTCAATGCTTCCATTGAAAAAGAAGAAAGAGCTAAAATTAAAGACCCAACTGCACACATGGAAAAACTAAACGGCAAACTATCCCAAAGCAAGCAGAAGGAAACAAAAACAAAAAGATTAGAGCAGAAATAAATGAAAAGGGGAACAAAAGGCATAGATAGACTTAAGAAAACCAAAAGTTGTTTCTTCGAGATCAACAACTTACAGAATGTAATGCCTTACAGAATGGAACAAACAACAAAAAAGAAAACTATAAGTCATGGAGAGGATGCAGAGAAATAGGAACACTCACTTTTGGTAGGAATGTAAAATGCAGGCTCTGTGGAAGATACTTTGGTGGTTCCTCAGGAAGCTAAATTTAAAACAGTAATATGATCCAGCAGTTCCTATACTAGGAATGTATTCATAAAAACTGAAAGGAAGGGTGTGAACAGACATTTGCACACCTATGGTCATAGTGGCATTATTCACAATTGTTAAAGGATGGAAATAAACCAAGTGCCCATCAACCGATAATGGATAAACAAAATTTGGTATATGCATATGATGGAATACTATTCAGTTGTAGGAGGAAATTAACTTGGGATGCATATGACAACATGAATAAACCCTGAGGGTATTATGTTGCATGAAATAAGCCAGACATTAGGCTGGATATTGTACTGACATAAACTAAATGCAATGCATAAACTCATGTAGCTAAACTATAGAGTATAGGTTACTAAGGGACAGAGTATAGGTTGAAAAGGGGCAGCTGACTCTGAATGTATGTAGAATGTTTAAGAAGGTTGATTGTAAATATTTGAAACTGCATAGAGTTGATGGTAACACATAATGAGCATAACATTGCTGATTTATAAATGTGATTGGGTTGGAAGGGGTAGTCTAAGGAGATTAATATCAATTGAAAGATAGCTAAAGGGTAATCTCGGGACTGTATAACAGTGATTTCAGTGGTTAATGATAATTGTGGTTAATAGTACAAATGCAAGAATGTTCCTCTATTACAAGTTGTTAAGAATATTGTGATACATGGGAAGACTATTATATTTTATAGCCTATATTTAACAATAATATTGTAATATTTCTGCAGCAAAGGCCTTGAAAGTTCTATATCAATGCTGAAGGTCAATAATGGGAGGGAGAATAAAGGAATAGGGGATTCTTCCTTTTGGAGTGATGGAAAAGTTCTAAAATGGACTAAGGTGATGACAACACAACTCTGATGAAATTGAGAGCCACTGAGTATATACTTTGAGTGGATTGTATAAGGCAGGAGACTATAATGCAGTGAACCCCATGGTGGGTGATATTGTAATTAATACTACATATATGGGCGCATCCTCTCAGGAACTATAAAAAATATACAATACTAATACATGTTGTTAATAATAGGATGGTTTGTGGGGAAAATACACCAAATATAAGCTATGGGCTATAGATAGCAGTAATATTATGACAGTGTCCTTTGATCATATGTAACAAATGTGCCACTACAATGTAAGGTGTCAGTGGTGGGGCAATATATGGGAATCCTGTATGGTATGCATGATTGTTTTGTAAACACAATTTCTCTAATAAATATTAATTAAAAACAATACTTTAAATAAATGATGTATGCACCTATGTTAAGTTAAAAGAAATAAAATGGCTACATCATTTCAGGAAAGGCTAGAATGGAATTAATAGAAGCAAAATGTAAATAATTTGTAATCAGAAAATTAAAAGAAATACCTACAGAAAATTAAAAGGAATCCAGATCTACATGCCTAGTAGTACTTCCACAATGATGATAATGTTCCATATCTGCACAGCCCTTTACAGAAGCGACGAGCCACATGTAGCTGTTGAACACTTGAAATTTGGGTAGTGCTCCTGAGGAACTGATTTTTTAATTTTATTCCATTTTAATTAAGTTAAATATAAATGTAAAAGCCACATGTGCTTTCATTATTGCACAGCACAGACCACCTTCAGTCTTAAAATCTTTTTGGTCTCTGGAAACATGGCTATTTCTAGTACAACTAAGAATTAGGTTTCTGCCACCTACATGCAATAGTTACCTATCGTTGAGGCTTCCTAAGTGATATATTGAAGGTTCCAAGCCAGAGCAGCTGTGTTTAGGATAAATGGGCAGAGATAGACCCTTCCAGGTTAAAATTCCTGGTTTCCAGGAGGAATCACTCAGATCTAGTACATAAGTATTTCACTAGATCTGAGGCTATGACACCAGGCTATTTGGGCATTTCTCAAAAATTTCCAGGCAATCCTATTAGGTCTTGCAGGTCAGTTCTGTCTTACAGTCAATAAATACTATTTTAAACCTTTGCTGTTACCTTTAAATCTCCCTGATCTTATCTTTCCTCTCACCTTCAGAATCTCTTATAAGATTTTGTTTTTTCATCTGATTTCAACCTCAGCAGAATTTCATTATTTCCTGCTTATCAAGCCCTCTTTTCTGCAGTTTTTACTTATGTCACAGGTTAGATTCTGAGAAATCAGATTCTGAGTTGAAGTTTAATGTGCAGGATATTTATTTAGAAGTCCTCTTGAGAGCCATATTGTGGAAAGGAGAAGAGAGAAGACAATATTGGGCAGAGGGTGAAGTCAAGCTGCAATGCAGTCTTTTAGCTTCAGCCAGCTTCATGGGGAGCTGTAAAGCTAACATGGCCCATTATATCTCCTACACTGAACCAGAATGACCAGACCTAGATAACCCTTCCTACATTAATCGTTGGATGTTGGCCACCCTGGGGAGAGTGTGTCCTTGTGGCAGGTAAATCTCTTCAGATGAGGCAATCTTTAAATGTCCCGATAGCTAAAGGACATTGTTAGGGTGTTGACAGCACTCAGAATCTGGACAAGAAGTTCTTCTCTTCAGGAGGATCTAAGTGGAACAGTTTTATGTCCATCTGTCCAACTTATGTCCCACTTGAATCTCTCTTTTTTCAGGAAGCGGCTTTTCCAGGATTCCATTTGGCCTCCTTTTCTGTAGGAATCTTGCAAGAGAAAGCTTATTGATACCATATAGCCACTGTCACTATAGATGGTCCTGGGGCCACAACTGACACTCATTATCTTCCTTCTTGTCGTTTCTGGATTTCCCTCTACTCCAGCTAGCTCCTCTGCTAGTCTCAGGGGCTTACCAGGTACTGGGTCATTAGCTCTGAGGGTTCTGAGCTCCTGGTCACAATGCCCTCCTCAGGCAGGGATTGCTGGTCTTGTCTTTTTATTAACACAGTTGGGTAGAGGACTATTAAGAGGTGTCCAAGTCAATCATATGGAAGCAAAAAATATTCTCTGCTTCTGATATATAACAGCACTCCTAATTCCTCCTGATGATCAGGACCAATTATTCCTGCCAAGATGGGGTACACTTTCAGGCCCTGAACACAAAATCAAAAAGTGCCAGGTGGCAATCAGAGCAAATAGTTCAATGTCACTATTCTTGGATCTATGTCTTTTAAATAAATTTTAGAATCAGTTTGTCAACTTTGTCAGAAAATTGTATGAATTTTGAATTTCATTATATTAATTTGATAATTGGTATGTTAACATATTGGGTCATGTTCATGTTTATAGATTTATGCTAATTTCTAAATTTATTGCTCATGTTTAGGATTTGAGGGAAACAATAAATTACACTTCTTGTCCCATTCTGTAGGGTAGTGAAAACTGGAAAAGTAAAGGGTAAAAAGTAGATGAAAATTTAACTTCTGTTCATCTCTGATAAAGGGCATGTGGTGTACAAGGTTTGGGTGCACCTCATTTCGCAGCAGACCCCTAAGGGGAAAAATTTGGACACAGTATATTGAGAGATAAATTTGAGTATGTGAAATAGAGTCATGGGAGTAGCTTTAAGATTATTTTGGAAGTTTCTTTTATCATAAATTTTGGATTCAAAGAAAGTGAAACAAATGATCAAATAATGCAAAAAATCATATAATCAAGAAATTTGTATGCAGTCAAACTTAAGCAATAAATAATATGTGCATAATGATGCAAACAAATGATTAACAACTATAATTATGATATAAGTATGTTGGATATATTGGGGTTGGCAGAAATGCTGTAGGAATGCAGCATTTCATTGTGTATTATTTCAAAAGATAGAATTAAAAATGAATTCATGTAATATGAACATGGAGATATATGCAAGAAGAGTTAAACTATTTAGAAACTGTTGTTTGTGAAGTGTGGCTGAAAATGTGAGGAAGCAGTATAGGCTTCTGTTTGTCATCCTAAGCTTGGCTGTATTATTCAGTGTTTTAAACCAAGAATACTTTATTTTGATCCTATATCCAACACAGAGATAAAACTTTGGGAAATTGGGGGACTTAACACCAAGCTCATTGTACCTGAATTATTACAATATAGGCAAAATCCCTGGAATAATCTTTCTTGGCAACATCTGTGTTTTCTCTATTCATGAGAGATTCGTTTGGATCTCTGAATGAGGCAGTGGAAGTGTCCTCATTCTTTTTACAGGTTTTAGGCATGATGACATGGAATATTGAAGTGAATTCTAAGTCAGTGCTTTTCATTCTTCAGTGTACTTATGAATCCCCTGGATCATGTTAAAATTCAGATCCTGAAGATTGTGGGAAGATGGCAACAGACTAACAGGCAGAGCTGAATGCTCTCACAAAAACAACGGAGAAAGAGCCAAAAGCTATCTGAGGGACTTGTTTTGGGAGCCAACAGACCAGGACAGTGCTACACAACTCCCAGGAGGGTGAGGGACAGAGAGACAAAGAAGCAGAAATGACAAACATAAGTTACCAAGCCCCCTTGGCGGCCAGGAATGGCTCTCCTATCCCACCCCCAAGATATTGAGCTGGGGTCAAAACCACTGGCTCACTGCAGTGGACTGAGAGGGAAACAGACATCTTCTTCCTGTGAGCTGTTTCAAGGGAAAAGGGAGGGGCAGTCGGGGGCCTTTTCTTTAGTGAATTCGGCCAGCAGAGCCTGTTTTGAAACTCAGATCTGGAGATTCAACACAGGAACCCAGGAAAGCGGAGACTGAAACACGTCCGTGAAAAGGTGCGTTGTCTAGCGCCATCTGCTGGCTGGTCTGGAAATTGCATGGGCAAAAATTGTTCACACTCACTGTATCCAAACCCTGGGAGATATCTGTGCCCCACTAGTGAGTCCCTGGCCTGATTTTGAAAACTTAAGCTGGGCAATTTTAAAGACTGAGAATAAGTTGAACCAAATAGCAAAGAAGAGCTGTGAAGAATAAAAATAGGCAAGAGAGAGAAATTAGCCATCAGAGTAAATTCACCAACATCTTCAGATGCCTAGACATCAGCAAAAAATCACAAGTCATACTAGGAAACAGGAAAAGATGGCCCAGCCAAAAAAAAAAAACGACAGCAACAAATCACTCTCCTAAATCAATTCAAAGAATTTAAAGAAAATATGGCTGAAGAAATAAAGGATATTAAGAAGACACTGGGAGAGCATAAAGAACAATTTGAAAGCCTGCAAAGAAAAGAAAGAGAGCTTATAGGAATGAAAGACACGATGGATGAGGTTAAAAATACATTAGAGGCACATGAGAACAGATTTGAATTCTTGAACACAGAATTAGTGACTTCGAAGACAGAACAACTGAACTGGAAAAGACAGGAAGAGAAGAGAATGGAAAAAATGGAACAGTCTCAGGGAATTGAATGACGACACAAAATGCACAAACATTCGCATTATCGGTGTCTCAGAAGGAGAAGAGAATGGAAAAGGGGCAGAAAGAATATTGGAGGAAGTAATGACTGAGAACTTCCCAACCCTTATGAAAGACATAAATATCAATATCCAAGAAAGACAACTCACCCCAAAGAGAATAAATCCGAATAGACCTACCCTGAAAAATCTACTATTCAGAATGACAAATATCAGAGATAAAGAGAGGATTCTGAAAGCAGCAAGAGAAAAGAAAAGTATCACATAAAAGGGAAACTTGTTAAGATTAAGTGCTGACCTCTCATCAGAAACCATGGAGACGAGAAGAAAGTGGTATGATGTATTTAAAGTACTGAAAGAGAAAAACTGCCAGCCAAGAATTCTGTATCCAGCAAAGCTGTCCTTCAAAAATGAGAGTGAGTTCAAAGTCTTCACAGACAAACAAAAACTGATAGGTTACCAAAAGACCAAATTTGCAAGAGATACTAAAAGGTTTGCTGCAGCCTGAAAGGAGGAAACAAGGGTGAGAGATTTGGAGAAGAGTTTAGAAATGCAGATTATTAAGAAAGGTAAACTAAGGGATAAGAAGACAGACAGTAGAACGATATGACAACAGAGAGCTGAAGGACAAAACAGATGAAGTAAGTAATGCCTTTACAGTAATAACACTGTCAAAAGACAAAACAATAGGCAAGAGCCATCTATATGTTGTCTACAAGAGACCCACCGTAAGGACTCAACCAAGTTAAAAGTGAAAGTTTGGAAAATGGTATTCCATGCAAATAGTAACCAAAAAAGAGTTGGAGTATACAAGATAAATGTAAAATAACAACATTATAGTATATGAACAATAATTACTCAGTGCAGCTGGCAAATTGTTCCTGTGATCAGTATTCTGTAAATTTTTTCATACAAAATAAACACTTGCTTTTAATTAAGGAGGGCTGAAGCAGAAATATATTTTTGAATACTTCATTTTTCTTTAACCCCTTCTGTAACCGTTGGGGAATTTGATGTAATTATGAATTCCAAAAATATAATTGGATCATGCCTGTAATCTGATCTGTTAATCTGGGCATGATTGAATTATGATTAGGGCGTTGACTGGGCCATGTCAGTCAGTAGGGCGTTGAGCCCCACCCCCTGGTGGGTGGGGAATTGAATGTAAAAGGCAAGGCAAAGAACAG
>JAQZBX010113876.1:0-10064 GCA_029593785.1 Cabassous unicinctus
ATATTTAAAGTATTGAAAGAAAACAATCACCAACTGTGTCAGTTTGTTATTGTTTATGAATTCCAAAAATAGATACACGATTATGTTTGTAAACTGGTCTGTCCCTCCAGGCATATTAGATTAGATTATATTGGATTCAGAGGTTTCACTTTTATTTGATTAAATAATGATTAAGGCTTTGATTGGGCCACATCAGTAAGCCATTGCATCCTTGCACCCTTCACGGATGGGGACTCACAGGGAAACCTCAGAGTAGAGAAGGGAGTTTGGGGTTTTAGTGCTGGAGCCCGGGAAGTAAGCACACAGAGGAGAAGAACAGCTGAACCCAGAGAGAATTGAGCCCTGTTGAAGAGACAAACCTGGTCACCTGATAGTCTACAGCTGGCCTTGTGGAGAGAGCAGGGCAGCTGAGCCTGGAAAGAAGCAAGCCCCAGGAGGAGAGGAACCCAGGAAGCCTGAACTCTCTCAGACTTTGGCAGCCATCTTTTTCCAACATATGGCAATAGACTTTGGTGAGCGAAGTAATTTATGCTTTATGGCCTGGTAACTGTAAGCTTCTACCCTAAATAAATACCCTTTATAAAAACCAACAGATTTTTGGTATTTTGCATTAGTACCCATTTGACTGACTCATTCACCAACCAAAAATGTTATATCTGATGGGACTCCATTCAAAAATGAAAGAGAGATTGAGAAACTCCAGGAAAAATAAGCTGAAGGAATTCATCTCCACTAGATCTGCTCTACAAGCCATGCATACTGAAAGGAAACAAAATACACAGTGTATTGAAGGAGTATAAAGAGATAAACTCCTCTGATAAATGATCTTGAATGCACATATATCATTTTGGACAAACAATGTAGAAAGATATAATTTCTAACAAGTACAACAAAAAGGAAGGGAGCAGAAGGGTATAGAAACAGTTTTTGTGAGTGTTATTAAAAATAAGTCATATCATATCAAATGTGATTAGTACAGACATACAACATAATATAAGTGTCAGGGTAAACAAAAGTAAATATGTGAAAAACATATACTGAAGGAAATGAGAAGGGAAGTCAACATGATGCACGACAAAAAAATCAAATATATATGAAAGTAAGCATTAGCATAAATTGAGTAAAAATAGCTATATTTTGAGTGAAGCAGCGAAGCAAGCCAAACATAAAAGGATAAACTCTGTATGATTGTACTATTATGAACTAAATATATTGTGTAAAATCATTGAGTTAATAATCAGAATATAGGTCACCATAAAATAGAAGTAGAGTATGGAAAGCTGAGAGTTAATATGTGCAGAATTGGTAAAAAGCCTGTTTTTCAAATGTTTGTAAATTAATAGAATTGGTGGAAGCACATCATGGTGTTTGTGAATAGCAGAGCTATTATATGGGTTTGACAGAGGTTGAAAGGGAAAGTCTAAGGACATTTGTATTACTAGAAGGAAAGTGAAAAACTCTAATGTGGGAGTATATATATATATATGATAGTAAAGCCTTAGGTAAAACAAACTGTGGGTGATACTTCATATAAAAGAATGTTTATACAAAATATAAATACAAATATACTAGAGAAAAACAAAAAATATAGCAACTATGTATGGCAGCTGAAGCATAGATAGATGAGAAGGTGATGAGTTTTGTTAGCTTGGTTGTTTCTTTTTTGTTTATTATTATTATTGGAATAATGAAAGTGCTGTAAAAATGATTGAAGTGATGGATGTACAAATGTGTGATTACACCAAATACCATTGATTGCACAATTTGGATGGATTTATGCTTCATTAATAGGTATCAATAAAATTGACTTGTTAAAAAAAAAAAAACTAACAAAAACCTAGTAGAAGAAAATCACGCATTGTAAGTAGTTAATATAAATGTAAAGGGAATATATTCTCCAGTCATAAGGCAGAGATTAGCAGAAAGGATAAACACATTATGGAATATATGTATAGCATCACCCAACTATATGCTGTTTAAAAATGACTCACATAAATTCAAAGACACAAATACATTGAAATTGAAAGGATGGAAAAATATATGTATAATACAAATAGTAACCCAGAGAAAACTGGAGTGAACTGTTTTTCACGTGTTCACAACTTTTACTATACATTTATTGTTTTTATGTTTACATGTATGAAAGTTATACTTCAATAAATTGTTTTTTAAATTGAAAAATTAAAAGATAAAAGAAAAAGGAAAGAAACATAAGGTGACTATTCAAATATTAGAAAATAGATGATGTCAAAAACTGTTAGAGAGAAAAATAAAATCACTATATACTGATGAATGATATGCACCTAAAAGTAGAATCTCAAAATATGTGAAACAATTATTGACATATTTGAAGGGAGAAATAGTAGTTGAATTCAATATACCACTATGAGTTTTAAATAAACAACTAGACAGAAGATCAATAAGGAAATAGAAGACTTGAACAATGCAAATAAAGAAAAAAAAATGGGGAGCAGATGAAGTTCAAGTGGTTGAGGGCTTGTTTCCCATGTTCCAGGTCCCAGGTTCAATCCTTGGTACCTCCTAAAAACAAAACAAACAAATGAAAAAACTAACTCTTATTTGGGAGTAGATGTAGTTCAGTGGTTGAGCACCTGCTTCCCATGTACAAAATCCTGAGTTCAATCCCAGTATCTCCTAAATAAAAAAAACCCAATACATGTATAGAACAATTGACAAAACTTCACAGAATACACACTACTTTCTAGTATTCATAGTTCATTACCAGGATAGACAGTATGTTATATCACAAAATCTGTGCCAATGAATTTAAAAATATTGAAATAATGCGAAGTGCTTATACTAGCCACAATGGAAAGACTCTAGAAATAAATAACATTGGTTGAACTGGAAAACTCACAAATATGTGAAATCAAACACCACACTCTTCAAAGAGGAATAGATCATAAAAGAAAATTTAGAGAAATTACTAAATATCTTGATGCAAAAGAAATTGAAAACATAACAAAGGGAGTGCTGGGAGGGAAATTTATAGTAAAAATGCTTATTGTGAAAAAGAAGAATGATATAAAACTAGAGTCTTAACCTCAAAACTGTAGGATCTAGGGGGAAAAAGTGCAAGGTAAATGCAAATTGAGCAGATGGAAAGAAATAACAAAGTTTAGAGTGGAGATAAATGAAATCGTGAATAAAAAACAATAAAAGAAATCAACAAAACCAACACATGCTTCTCTGAAATGATTAAAATCATTGACAAATCTTTAGCTAAAGTCAAAAAGAAAAAATAGACAGATGGAAATAGCTAAAATTGGAAATAAAAGTGGAGATATTACTACTGACATAACCTCAGAATAAATAGAAGATCTTGACACAGCAAGAACAAGCAGCAACATTGAAACAATCATCAAAAACCTCCAAAGAAACGTAAGTCCATAACTAGAAGGTTTCACTGGTGAATTTTACTAAACATTCCAAGAATTAGCATGAATAATGCTTAAACTCTTCCAAAAAATTCAAGAGGTGGGATTATTTCATAACTCACTCTATTAGGCCAATATCAACGTAATACCAAAACCCAGATAGAGATATTGCCAGAAAATAAAATTGCAAACAAATATCTCCTATGAGTATAAATGCAAAATCTTCAACTATGTACTAGTATACTGACTTAAACAGCACATTAAAAGAATTATACACCATGATCAAGTGTTGCTGTAAAGTGATTGTCTTGGCGAAGGGTACCGTAGTATAAGAAAAACAAGACAAAGAGTTTAAGAGAAAGCTGGGGTCAGGGGGCTAGCAGAAATCCACTGTCTAGCTCCGAAGCACAGACAACCCAGCACTTTTATTAGCAGAGCAAAGTTCCTGTTACATGCACAAAAGCACAGTCACTGATTAACTATTCCTAGAATTTGAGCGGGAGTACTTTGCTTGCAAGGTCTGTTTCTCTAATCTATTCATATCTAACCTTATCTTATCTTATCTTATCTTTTATCTTATCATTGAGCTCTTGGCCTCTGCAACAGTCCAGACAATGCTCCCAAGGTTTTCCTCTTGAGCAAGTCTCTGGTGTTCCAGACATTCTGTCTTTGTACTCTAAGCCAAATTCCACATCTTTCCTACAATCAAGTGGTATTTATCCCAGGTATGCAAGAGCTGATCACCATAAGGAAATCACTTAATGTAGTACATGGCATTAGTAGAATGAAGGAAGGAAACCCTCATGATCGTCTCAATTAACACAGAAAAGGCATATGACAAAATCCAGCACACATTCTTGATAAAAACATTTTGAAAACTAGAAATGGAAGAAAACTTATAAAATATGACAAAGAGCATATATGAAAAGCCACAGCTAATATAGTATTCAATGGTGAAAGACTGAAAGCTTTCCTGCCAAGATCAGTAAAAAGACAGGGGTGCCTACTGTCACCATTGTTACTCCACACTGTGTTGGGATTTCTTTCCACAACAATTAAGTAAGAAAAAGAAATTAATTGAAAAGGAAGAAGTAAAATTTTCATGTTTTCAGGTAACATTACCTTACATAAAGTCCTGAAAAATATACAACAAAGCTCCTGGAGAAAATAAATTAATTCAGCAAAGTGGTGAAGCACAATATCATCATGAAAACATTAGTATTGTTTCTATAAATAATTAATGATGAATTTAAATTTAATTTGTGGTAGCAAACATTCAAATATTTAGGAATAAATTTAACCAAGGATAAAGAGGATATATACATGGAAATCTACAAAAAGAAATAAAAATAGAACAAAAAAAAATGGAAGGTGCTCACTTCGGCAGAACATATACTAAAATTGGAACGATACAGAGAAGATTAGCATGGCCCCTGCGCAAGGTTGACATGCAAATTCATGAAGCGTTCCATATTTTTGACCTCACTGATTGGAACTGAGGAAAGAGAGCATTCTCTAAGAACCATTGTCTGAAAGATAGGTTAACAAGGGAGAGAAAGAGAAGAGTAGGCAGTGAGCCATCACCCATATGGACATAATCTATGTTAAAGGGATAGAGTATAGTTGCATATTGAAGGATAGGACAGATGGGTAGTGATATTACTGGGTTTGGTGGCACAGCGTTGATAGATGTGTAGATTAGGAAGGGCATGTAACTATGAATCTTGTCATTCCATGAGTCAAGACTGCGGAGTGTCATATGCCACAGGGGGATGGGGTAGAAGGAACAGTTAAGATACAATGGGGTATTTAGTGGTCACGGGAAATGTTTCTCATTGCCTTACAGTAATGGACACAGGACATGGTAAATATCATCAAAAATTATTAAACTGTACAGTCCAAAATGTAAATATAATGTAAACCATCAACAATGCTTAGTTGCTATACTTTACTATCTGTGTAACTGTTATAACAATGCTAACATTCATTATTTAAAAAAAAGGTTTTAATATGGGGGGAAGGGGGGGAGGTTGGGTATGTGGGAGTCTTTAGTATTCCGTGTGTGACTCTACTGTGACCTAAAATTTCTTTGAAAATTAAATGAAAATTTGGGAGACACTGGGGAATGAGAGGGGCAAGGTGTCATGGTACACTGGACATCCGATAATGCAATGATAAAAGGAAAAAAGAATAATTAAAAAAAAAAGATTTTTTCCCCATTTTTTTAATGTCCCAATCCACTAATTATATTTTATTTTCAGTTTAGTTTCTTTTTTTTTTCTTCTGAGCTTACTTGTACTTATCTCTTGCATTTAAGCTTATCATTAGTATTTCTTTTTCCTATTAATTGTATTTCGTTATTATATGGGCTTCATGTTCAGGGAAGGTTTGGATCACAGAAGGGTTACAATGCGGGCTGTAAAAGTTCATTGGTGGGGGGTGTCTGGGATATGGGATTCATGGGAGTAAGTTCATATGAATATACATGAAAGATATATAAAATTCTTCAAATTATCTAGGGATTGGGCATGGTCACAGAGGGCAGAAAATCACTCAATAAATGAGGAAATCTGAATTCCCAGTCTGGAGAACTCTGCCACATTCTCCAAGGGAACAGCAGCAGTCCCCTGAGTGCAGAGGCAGTGTCTGGCAAAAGAGGATGGCCTACTGATGGGTTCCAGTTATTGAGGACTAGCCTTATGAGTCTTTGCTGATGTAATTGAAACTTAACCTACTGTTATGGGGTGCCTAAGGATTGCTATCTGAGAGCCTCCTTGTTGCTCAGATGTGGCCTCTCTCTGAGCCAAACTCAGCATTTGAATGCATTACCTTCCCCCAAATGTGGGACATGACTCCTGGGGATGAGCCTCCCTAGCAACGAGGGATTAATACCAAGTGCCAACTGGCAACATGATTGGAAAAAAAAACTTGAATAAAAGGGGGAAAGAGTAAAGAGAAATGAGTTTATGTGGCTAAGAGACTTCAAAGAGAGTCGGGAGGTCATCCCAGATGTAATGCTTATGCACACCTCAGTAGGATCTCATAGAACACCAAAGTGGATACCACCCCACACAGAGGGGCTCCTGAGGGCTCTGGAGACACCCAGGTTCTATATAAGTGGGGATAGCCCCAGAGATTGATGCCATATTAGTGGGCTCCTCTTTGGAATCTGTGCTCATGAGAGTGACAGAGTCAGACTCAAATAAGTCCTCCCTGCACATGGTCCATCAGTCCCTTCTATTCAAACCTATATGTGATACTTGAGGTTTTAGGTGTGCTTCCAGGGACTGGAGCCTCTGGCCTACCTATGTGCCAGCTGTGCCTGCAATCTCGGTGCAGCTGCAACCCCTACCCTATAGATCAATGGACTCATCCAAGTCACCTGACGAGGAGACGACTATGGGCAACGGCCATCCCAGGGAATGGAGAGGGCCTGCAGCCGCAGGCAGGATAATCCCATCCACCGTATCCATGGAATATAAACCTTCTCTCACTTGGAGGTGGAGTGGACATCACCATCCCCAAACCCCCAGGATTGGGGTAAGAGCTATGGACTAGAATGGACTTGGTGGTGTTCTGTCGTATATTGTGATTCAAGCAATGGAAGAAATTGTAACAGTGAGGTAGAGATGGTGGCCACTGGACATTTTCGGGGCAGGGAGGGGAGAGGCAGTTGAAATACAGGGGCTTTTTTGGGACTTGGGGGTTGTCATGAGTGGCATTGTGGCAACAGATATAGGCCATTTTACATCAGCATATACCACACAGAACTGTGTGGGAGAGAGGGTGGTCTATGATGTGAAATGCGGTCTATGCTTGGTGGCAAAGCCCCAGGATGTGTATATCCATTGCGGGTGATGTCCCACACTGATGAAGGATGTTGGTGTGGGATGTTGTGGGAGTTGTGGGAGGTGGGGAACATGGGAATCCCTGTCATTGTTGAGTAATAATTAGGTAATCTAAACACCTTTAAAAATATGTATATATAAAATAACATTTATGTAAGAAAATGCACATATATGCATATGTATTTATATATCATTCTACAAATATTGGTATGTACTGTGAAAAATCTTGATTTTTATGAACAATAAAAATAAAAATAAAAGAAAATCAGATAAAAGAGGAAAAAAAAAAAGGAAGGACATTCCATGCTATGGAATGGAATATTAAATGTTGTTACAACCCAAAGTAATTTACAGTTTCAATACAACCCCATTAAAAATCCAAAGGCCTTCTTTGCAGAAATGGAAGAGCCAATTATGAAATTTATATGGAAGGGTAAGGGGTCCTGAATAACAAAACTATCTTGAATAAGAAGAATGAAGTTGGAAGACATACTCTTCCAAAATTAAAACATATTGCAAAATTACTGCAGTCAAAACAGCATGATACCAGCATAAGGACAAATACAAAGACCAGTAGAATAGAACTTAAAATTCAGACATAAACCTTTACATCCATGGTCAATTGATTTTTGAAAAGGGTACTTGTCAAATTGGGATAGAATATTATTTTTAACAAGCGGTTTTGGGAAAACTGGATAGCCATACACAAAACAATGAAGGTAGATCTTTACATCACAACATATACAAAAATTGACTCAAAGTACATCAAAGAATTAAAAGTAAAATAGGATAAAAACCCTGGAAAATCTAGGGAATCTTCTTCAGGATCTTGTGTCAAGCAAAAATTTTCTTACACTCTATACCAAAAGGAAAAGCAAAAAATAAAATAAAATAGATGAATAACACTTTTGCAAAATTAAATCTGCTCTTCAATGAACGTCATCAAGAAAGTAAAAAGACAACCTACAGAATGGAAGAAATATCCTTAAAAAACACCCAGTAAATGTTTAATATCCAATATATATGAAGATATCTTACAACTCTCCAATAAAAAGACAAAGAATGCATGTTAAAAATTGGCAAAAGGCTTTACTAGACATTTCTCCAGATAAGATATACAAATGACCAAAAGCACAGGAAAAGATGATCAAAATTATTAGCCATTAGGGAAATGCAAATATAGATCACAATTTCTCACCTACTGGAATAGTTTCTGGTAAAAATAAAAAACAATTGGAGAGGATGTGGAGAATTAGGAACATTCATTGATTATTAGTAGGAAAGTATAATAGTGTAGCTGCTATGGAAAACAGTTTGAAGCTTCTTCAGAAACTTAAAAACAGAATTTCCATACCCCCCAGAATCTCAATACTATGTAGATACCCCAAAGAAATTAAATCAGTGACTGGAAGGAATATTTGCCCACTGCTGTTCATAGTGTCATTATTCACAATTATCAAAAGTTGGAAGCAACCCAAGTGTCCATCTACAGACAGATAAACAAAATATGGTTCATACACAAATGAAATATTATTGTGCCATAAAAGAAAAGTGCATTCACTGATGTTCATAGCCACATTATTCACAACTGATGAAAGCAGGAAACTACCCAAGTGTCCATCAACCAATGAATGAATTAACAAAATGTGGTATATACATATGATGGAATATTATTTAGCTGTAAGAGGAAATGAAAGTGAAGTGCATATGGCAACACAGATGAACCTCGAGGACATTATATTGAGTGAATTAAGCCTGACACAAAAGGAGACATATTAGATGGTATCAATAACATGAACTAAATGCAATTAGTAAAATTAGTAAACTCATGGAATTAAAAACTATACTATAGGTTACTAGCAGATAGAATGAAGGTCGAGAAGTGGGAGCTGATGTTCAATGCATGTAGAATGATTAATAACATTGATGTAAAAACATGGGTATGGATAGAGTAGAAAGTAACACATTATAGTGAGTATAACTAATATTGCTGATTTATAAATGTGATTGTGGATGAAAGTGGTAGTTTAGGGATGTAAATGTCAATTGAAAAAAAGCTAAAGGATAAACTAGGGGCTGTATAATTCAGGGAAATCGGTGATGGATGAGAACTGTGGTTCGTAGTACAAATACAAAAATGTTCTTCCATGAACTACAACAAATGAATGACACTATTGTAAGGTGTTAAGAATATGGTGATACATGAGAAAAATAAAACTAATGTAACTTAGGGACTGTAGTTACCAGTAATATGGTAATTTCTTGCATCAATGTCAAAGAACATACTATATCAGTATCAAGGGTCAAAAATAGGTCGTATAGGGGTATCATGCTAAAAATAAAATAAACAGACTTAAAAGGGGTTGCAGAGCAGGTTTATTGAGCTAAAGTTGCATTAATGAAGGAGCAGCACAAAAGAAGGTTTTTGTGCAAAAGGTTGAGCATGAGGAGCAGCTTATGTGGGGGAATGGAAGGGGTGAGGCAGATGTGAACTATGTGAACTGCAAGTGGAAGTGGACTGTCCGGGCAGGGTGTCCTTAGGGCACAGTTTGTTAATTAACTATCAGGATGTTGGTCTAAGATTGTGGCCTTCTGGTGAAGATGAGCAGACTTTGGTGGTATCAGTTTGATTTCTTGTTCCAGTTATTCTCTCTGGGCAGGGGCAGTGGTCTCCATCAGCGCTGCAAAGGGTCATTTGTATGCTAGCCAGGTTTGGTTAGACTCAGTTTCTTCTTTGTAATGCCCTGGATAAAATGAAAGCTCAGGTGAATCAAGATAGTTAGGAAAATCATTCATCATTCCAGTTTCATAGGCGAGT
>JAQZBX010113877.1:0-10064 GCA_029593785.1 Cabassous unicinctus
GAGAAACTCATGGTTTTCCCTTGGGTTTTTTTTTTTATCTCTTTTTCCAGTTCCCTCCAGATTGATGCCCTGAAGCCTCTTGCTCTGTAGGTTCCCAAAGCAGGTCACTCAGTCAGGATCTTGTCCCTTCTCAGCCATTTTTTGCAAGATAGCTGGTGAATGCCCACTTAAATCAATGCCATCTTGCTCTATCTTGTGTAATATATTTTTATGCCAGCTAGTGAGAGTCCTCCTACTTCATTCTTACTTTTCAAGGTGTTCCTGGCAAATTTATCCTTCCAAATAAATTTGATAACTTGCTTTTTCATTTCTGCAAGAAAGGTGATTGAGGTTTTAATTGGGATTGTGATGAATCTGTAAATCTATTTGGGTAGAACTGTTATTTTGACTACATTTAGTCTTCATATCAATGAGCACAGAATATCCTTCCATAAGTTTTCATATGTGGTATTCTCATTTTGATTCATTTTGTGCTATTTATTGATGCCTTTTGCAATTTCTTCTTTGCCCCACTTATTGTTTAAGAGTGTATTGTTTAACATCCATAATCTCCATGAATTTTTCAGTTCTCTTCTTGTTATTGATTTCCACCTTCATTCCATTAAGATCCAAGGAAGTGGTATAATTTCAATCTTTTTACATTTATTGAACCCTGTTTTCGATCCAACATATGGTCTATCTTGGAGAATGATCCATGTGCTTTTGAGCAGTACTTATTCCCTGCTCTTTTGGGGTGCAGTATCCTGTATTTATCTGTTAAATATAACAGATAAATTATCTGTTAGGTCTAGTTAATTTATCATGTTATTCAAGTTCTTGTTTTCTTACTGATTCTCTGTCTAGATGTTCTATTTATTGATGAGAGCAGTGTACTGAAGTATATCCCACAGATGTCTATTTCTCCCTTAAATTTTGCCAAGGTTGCTTCAAGAGTTTTGGGGAAGAGTGGTTAGGTGCATGAATATTTATAATTGTTATTTCTTCTTGGAATATTGCCCCTTTTATCCATATTCAGTTTCTTTCCTTGTCTCTTATAACAGCTTTGCATTCAAAGTCTACTTTTTTTCTGATATTAGTGCAGTTACACAAAATCTTTTTGGTAATATGGAAAGAATATATTTTTCTTACCATTCACTTTAAACCCATTTGTTTTATGTTTGTTTGTTTGTTTGTTTGTTATGTTTTTCTGGGGTTTTTTTTTTGGTGTAAGTTGTGTCTCTTGTAAACAATGTAAATTTGGCTCATGTTTTTTACCTATTCTTCCAATCTTTGTTTTTTGATATGGGAATTTAATCCATCAGCATTCTGTGTTATTACTGTAAAGGCAGTACTTACTTCAGACATTTTTTACTTTGATTTTTATACATCTCATCTTTACTTTGTGTCTATTTTTACCTTTTTAGTTTCCCTGATGGGTAATTTTAATTTCTTCACACTGGTCCAAATCACTCTCTTCTGTGTTTTCTTTAATACTGAAGGACAACCTTTATAATATCTTATAAGGAATATCTCTCTTTGACAAAATCTCTCAATTTTTGTTTTCTGAGAATATTTTAACCTTGCCCTAATTTTTGAAGGCCAATTTTCCTGGAAAATATTATTTAATTTTTTTTTCATTTTTAAAGAAGCTTGAGATTACATAAATGTTAAAACAAAAATATAGGGGATTCCCAGCCCTTCCTCATCCCACACTTTCCCACATTAACAAATTCTGTCATTAGTGTGGTACATTTGTTACAATTGATGAACACATATTGAAGCATTGCTACTAACCATGAGCTATAGTTTACATTACAGTTTACACTCTACCCTGCACAGTTTTATAGGTTTTGACAAAATGTATAATGGCCTGTATCCATTTTTGCAATGTCATGCAAGAAAATTGCAATGTCTTCAAAGTACCCCATGTTATAACTATTCTTCCTTCTCTCATCCTTCAGGACCTCTGGTAGCCACTATCTTTATTTCAATGATACCATTTCTCCCATTGCTAGAATAAGCATAATTCAATTTAAGTACATATTTGCAGGCCCCATTATGTTTGTAGATTCCTCAATGTTGAGGAATTTGGGATGGTGATGCTCATTCTGTTTCCTATTGAGAGGTAGTTTAGATCCCAGGGGCAGATGGATGGAACTGGCTTGATTGCAGTTGGAGAGACTCTCTGTTTTTTGGGAGGAACTTAACCATCCTAATTATTTTGTTAGTTGTCCTAGGTCAGATCTATGAACTGGAGAGTAGGTGCTGCAATAATTGCTGAGATTCAAAGATCAACCAGCATATGAACAGACTGAAGATTTCAGTCTCTGGGATATATATATATATAAAATGAGTAAACTGCTAATTATATGTTCAAGTAAAAAGGGCATATGAGTCATTTGTAGGGAAATTGTAAATGAGTCTAACTCTGTTTATATTGGGGAGCATATATTCCAAAGTAAGACCCAGTGACAGGATGCTGAATTCCTGAGATTGTCTGCCCTGCCTATAGTGTCTAGATGTCTCTAGAACCTACAGGAGGTGTCCTGTTTTAGGCACTGTTTACTGTGGCAGTCAATGAGATCCTGCTGAGACATGCATAAGTATAACCTCTGGAATGGCCTCCTGACTCACTTTGAAATCTCTTAGCCATAAAAATTCATTTGTTTTTAATATTTACCCTTTTGGTCAAAGTCTTTTTACCAAATGCATCACTAGTTGGTGCTTGGTAATAATTCCTCAGTGCCAGGGAGGCTTATCCCCAGGAGTCATGCCCCACACCAGGGAGAAAGTAGTACATTTATATTCTGAGTTAAACAAAGAGAGAGGCCACATTTCAGTAAAAAGGAGGCTTTCAGGATGTAAATCTTAGGCAATATATAATACCACACTAAGTTTCAATTTCTTGAGAAAAGGTTTATAAATACAACCATCAATATCAAAGGCCTATCATAATGGTCTGTTCTCCCTCACTAAGGCATTGCCAATGTACTCATGGGATTTTTGCTGCTCTATTAGAGAATGTAATAGGACTTCCCAAGATGGGAATTCATTATTCTTTGGTTATTGTGTAGATTTCCACCCACAGAGAAAATGCCCCATGACCACTGGTACATATTCATATGCCATAGAGGAATGGCCCATTTGCATCCATCCCTACACATCCCCCCATCACCAACATCCAACACCAGTAATTCTCCCCTGCCATGGTTTTGACCCTTCTGTGATTCAAAACCACCCCAAAAACAAAGCCAAAAATATAAAAAATAAAAATAATGATAAAATAAAACAATAATATTAATAAAATACTTAAATAAACATGTAAAACATAAAAATAAAAAAATTAAGTACAATAAAAATTTTTTCAATGTTTCTTTCATCACCATAAGATATGTTATCTTTTATATACAGTGACAGTTTCTTCTGTATATTTCCCCAGTGTCTTATTGTTTTCTCTTTATATTAAAAGATGCTTTAGATTATAGAAAAGTCACATAGAAAATATAAGGGATTCTTATAGACTGAATCCTCTTCCCCTCTCCCCTATTTATAACATTTAACAAGTGTATATTACATTTGTTATAATTGATGTAAAAACATTTAAGCTTTGCTACTAACCATGGTCAATGCTTTATATTATGTTTTACATTTGGAACTTTTATAGATTTTGACAAAATGTAAAATGACCTGTATGCATTCTTGCAAGATCATGTAAAACAATTGCAATGTCCTATGTTCCATCTATTCTATTCTTCCCTCCTACTCCCCTCAGAACCTATGGTAACAGCTAAGTTTCAATTTTTGGAAATTAAGATCCATAGTCATTTGCAATAATATCGAGGGCTTGACATATTTGTCTGTTTTCTTTTATTAGGCACTGCCTCTGTTCTCTAGAGATCCTTGCCCCTCTAACTGGGAACATAGTAGGACTCCCCAGGATGGGTGTTTAATATTTTCTGGTTTATTTTTGTGTCCCTTGCCACTGAAGTAAAACACTATGACAAAAAGAACACTTTCATATTCCATAGAAGCATGCCCCAGGTGCCCTCTATCCCACATATCCCCCACCCCAATGTTCTGCACCAGTAAACTTCTCCTGCCATTTTTGATATAGAAAACATTCCTACCATTGTATTTTTAACCACAGACTTTCAAATCCCTACAGTTTACCTGCTATTTACTCCAGCCTTCCCCCCAATTCCATTGATATTCCTACCAAACTCCCCTACCTTACTTCCCCTCACATTCCAGCACCATCAACCTCAATCACATCACTGCACCACTATCACCTCCATCTACTGCCAAACCACCCCTTTTCACCTTATAGAATTTGCCCATATTGAGCATCAGTGCACCACCCTCTACTCACTTTCTTTCTTCTGATAACCTATCTTCCAAATGCTAGCTCTGTGAGTCTGCTCAATTTGCTTGAGTCATATGAGTGAAGTCACATAATATTTTTCCTTCGGTGATTGGCTTACTTCACTCAGCATAAGGTCTTCAAGATTCATCCATATTTTCCCCTGTGTTAATACTGCATTCCTTATTCCTATTACAGTTGAGTAAAATTGCATTGTATGTATATACTACAATTTGCCTACCCAATCATCTGTTGATGGACACGTGGGTAGCTTCCATCTTCTGGCAATAGTGAATAATGGCTGTATGAACATTGGGGCAAATATATCTGTTTGTTTCCCTGTTTTCAATTCTTCTGGGTATATACCCATCAGTGGGATTGTTGGATCATATGGCAGTTTTATAGTCATCTTCCTGAGGAATGGCCAAACTGCCCATCACAATGGCTGCACCACTCTACATTCCCACCAGCAGTGGATGAGTATTCCTATTCCTCCACAACCTCTCCAAAAGTTATAGTTCTCTATTTTTTTCAATAGTCACTAGTCTAATAGGTATAAGATGATATCTCATTTTATATTTTTAAATTATTTTGGCTAGGGAGTAACGAGTTTATTAAAAAAAACAATAAAAGTAAAACAGTACACAATCTGAGACAAAGATTTTGGGTGTGATTCAAGGTGAGATGTGCATATGGAGCCCCAGGGTAGGCATTTTAAGAACTTTCCTTCTTCCTCTTCCTAATGTTGGGGAGAGGCCCGAGCTATTTCTTTTACTGATTTGTTGCCTTATGTTCCCCACCTATTACCTATCAGCTGATCAATACTGAGGCCTGTTGTTTGGAGGTATCCAGAGCTTCCCTCTGAAACCTGAAAGTCTTCCAAATAGGATCCCATTGCTGGGCTGTCTCAGGATCTTTCCACCTTGGTTCTTTTGTAACAAGCTTCCCCTCAGGAGGTTTCTGGGTGTTGTCTTATGGTCATGTTCTCTGATGGGTCTCAGCTGCCTTGCCTCTTTCCCTATGCTATCTTGCCTCATTTTGCCCCACAGAGAAATTACACCTTTTTTCTTAAGGAGGAGGTGAAGGGAAATAGTCATTCTTCTGTAGCTGCTTTCTGCTGGTTAAGAGGAGTAGTCTCTGACTGACAGAGTGTAAAACCCTCTGGCTATTCTACTAAGGGTGAGGAAAAATGTATCCAGAACTGTGGTTGGAACTGGATGAAATCCCTGCATAATTAATATTTTGTTCTGGAAGGAATTAACTTAGTTATATATTAAGATACATGGTTGCAAATAAAAGGATAAAGAAGATGGTGGTAAGCAGGCCAAAACAGGGTGCCAGCCATGACATACTGGACCACAAGACTGGGAAAAGCCAGATGCCTTCAGAGGCTGCTTCCTCCCAATATTGATGGCTTTTTTATTCAATATTTTTAATTGAAGTATATCATTCATACATGACATGCATAAACAATAAGTGTATAGTAAAGACTGTAAACTTACAAAATAAACGCACATAACATCATATCGGGGTCTCATACATCACCCCTCCACCAGCACTTTGCATTGTTGTGAAACATTTGTTAAAAACTATGCAAGAGCATCATCAAAATATTACCACTAACTATAGTACCTGTCCTACATTTGGTGCATTTTCCCCCCAACCCACCCTATTTTTAAAAAATATATTCTATCACAGAGGTTGTGAACTGGCAAAACAACCATCCACACCTGTAGAATTCCCATGCAACACCCCTTCACCAACACACCACACCATGCCAGAACATCTGTAACAGACCAGGAGACAGTACCACCACACCACCACCACCAACCATGGTCCACAGCATACATCCGACACACCTCCTCCGTACTTCTCCATTTTCAACACAGTACATCTTTGGCATTGATGCAAGAATATTATACTATTGCTGGTAACTACAGTCTATAGGTCACACCACTTGTGGTTTTCCCATGCTTCTCCACATTCCCACCACCATGCAATATTGATGTACATCTACTCTAGCTCACAGAAGGGCACTCTTGCATTTGTATCCACAACCACAATTCTCATCCACCTCTGGGTTCACTGTATTATTCAGTAACTAGACTATTCTTTAGATTGCTTTCAATTGACTTTTACTTACTCAGACTACCCTTTTCAGCCACAATCCCATTTATAAACCAGTTGCTATTCACTGTAATGTGTGACCATCAACTCTATCCATTTCCACACTTTTACAGTCAAGTTAATTATAGCTTCTACATACATTAAGCATCAGTAGTTCTTCTCAACCCACTTCTTATCTCCTAATAACCTATACCCTAAGTTTTAAGTCCATATGTTTATTCTTCATATTTAGTTCATGTTAATGAGACCATGCAATATTTGTCCTTTTGTGTCTTGCTTACTTCGCTTAGTATAATGTCTTCAAGATTCATTCATGTTATCACATGTGCCCCAATTTCATTTCTTCTTTGCAGCATAGTATTCCATCATATGTATATACCACATTTTGTTTATCCATTCATTGGTTGATGGGCACTTGCGTTGTTTCCATCTTTTGGCAATTGTGAATAATGCCCCTATGAACATGAGTGTGCAGATGTCTGTTAGTGTCATGGTTTTTAGTTCTCCTGTATATATTCTTAAGAGAGGAATTGCTGGATCATACGGCAGTTCTATACTTAGCTTCTTGAGGAACCGCAAAACTGTCTTTCACAGAGGCTGCACAATTTTACATTCCCACCAACAGCGAAGGAGTGTTTCTATTTCTCCACATCCTCCTCAGCCCTTATTGTTGTCTGCTTTTTTAGTAATAGCCACTCTACGCAGTGTTAGATGATATCTCATTGTTGTTTTAATTTGCATTTCCCTTATAGCTAGTGATATGGAACATTTTCTCATGTGCTTTTTGGCCATTTGTATTTCCTTTTTGGAGAAATCTCTATTAAAATCTCTTGCCCATTTTTTAATTGGATTGCTTGTCATTTTATTATTGAGTTGTATGATCTCTTTATATAGAATGGAAATCAAACCCTTATTAGATATGTGGTTTCCAAATATTTTTTCCCATTGAGTGGGCAGCCTTTTCACCTTCTTGATGAAATCCTTTGAATCACAAAAATGTTTAAGTTTGAGGAGGTCCCTTTTATCCATGTTTTCCTTCATTGTTCATGCTTTCAGTGTAAGGTTTAAGAATCCATCGTCTACCATCAGGTCTTGAAGACATTTCCCTGCATTTTCTTCTTGGAGCTTTATTGTACTTGCTTTTATATTTAGGTCTTTCATCCATTTTGAGGTAATTTTTGCATAAGGTGTGAGATAGGGGTCTTCTTTCTTTCTTTTGCTTATGGATATCCAGTTCTCCCAGCACAATTTGTTGAATAAACTGTTCTTTCCCAGCTGGGTGGGTTTGACAGGCTTGTCAAAAATCACCTGGCCATAGATTTGGGGGTCTGTTTCTGAACCATCAATTTGTTTCCATTGGTCTTTGTATCTATCTTTATGCCACTACCATGCTGTTTTTACCACTGTAACTAGGTAATATAATTTAAAGTCTGGAAATGAGAGTCCTCCAATTTCACTTTTCCTTTTTAAGATTTGTGGCTATTCAGGGCCTCTTACCTTTCCAGATAAATTTAATAATTGTGTTTTCCATTTATTTAAAAATTGCTGGTGGAATTTTTATTGGGATTGCATTGAATCTGAATATCAATTTGGGTAGAATTGACATCTTATTGATATTTATTCTTCCAATCCATGAGCATGGAATATTCTTCCAATTATTTAGGTCTTTTAAAATTTCTTTTAGCAATGCATTATAGTTTTCTGAATACAAGTACTTTTCATCCTTGGCTAAGTTTATACCTAAATATTTGATTCTTTTAGTTGCTATTGTAAATGGAATTTTTTCACTTACTTCCTCCTCAGATTGTGCATTACTAGTGTATAGAAACACCACTGATTTTTGTGTATTGATCTTGTATCCTGACACACTACTGAAATCATTTATTAGCTCTAGCAGTTTTGTTGTAGATTTTTCAGAACTTTCTAGATCTACAATCATCACATCTGGGAATAGTGAAAGTTTTAATTCTACTTTTTCAATTTGGATGCCTTTTATTTCTTTTTATCCCCTGATTGCTCTAGATAAAACCTCTAGCACTATATTGAACAACAGTGGTGACAACGGGTATCCTTGTCTTGTCCCTGATCTCAACAGGAAAGCTTTCAATCTTTCACCATTGAGTACAATGTTAGCTGTGGGTTTTTCATATATGGCCTTTATCATGTTGAGAAAGTTTCCTTCAATTCCTATTTTTTGTAGTATTTTTATCAAGAAAGGATGTTGTATTTTGTCAAATGCATTTTCTGCATTGATTGATAAGATCATATGATTTTTCTTCTTTGATTTATTAATGTGGTCTATTATGGTGATTGATTTTTTTGTGTTGGACCAGATTTGCATGCCTGGTATAAAACCCACTTGATCATGATGAATAATTCTTTTAATGTGTTGTTGAATTTGATTAGCAAGTATTTTATTGAGGATTTTTGCATCTGTATTCATTAGAGAAATGGGTCTGTAATTTTCTGTTTTCATAATATCTTTATCTGACTTTGGTATTAGGGTGATATTGGCTTCATAGAATGAGTTTGGTAGCATTCCTTCTTGTTCAATTTTTTGGAAGAGCTCAAGTAAGATTGTTATTAAATCTTCTTTGACTGCTTGGCAGAACTCACCTGTCAAACCTTCTGGTGCTGGGCTTTCCATTTTGGGGAGCTGTTTGATGACTGTTTCAATATCTTTACTTGTGATTGGTTTGTTGAGGTCTTCTATTTTTTCTAGGGTCAGTGTAGGTTGTTTGTATATTCCTAGAAATTTTTCCATTTTGTCTACATTGTCTAGTTTTTTTTGGCATAAATTTGTTCATAGTATTCTCTTATTATCTCTCTTATTTCTGTGGGGTCAGTAGTAATGTTCCCATTTTCATTTTTTATTTGATTTATTTGCATCTTCTCTCTTTTTTTCTTAGCCAGTCTAGCTAAGGGTTTGTCAATTTTGTTAATGTTCTCAAAGAACCAACTTTTGGTTTTGTTAATGCTCTCTATTGTTTTTTTGTTCTCAATTTCATTTTTTTCTGCTCTGATCTTTGTTATTTCATTCCTTTAACTTGCTTTGGGATTTGTTTGCTGTTCTTTTTCTAGTTTCTCCAGCTATGTAGTTATGTCCTTGGTTTTAACTTCTTCTTTTTTAATATAAGCATTGGGAGTTATAAATTTTCCTCTCAACACTGCCTTTGCTGCATCCCACAGATTCTGAAATGTTGTATTCTTATTGTCATTCGTCTTGAGATATTTATTGATTTCTCTTGAAATTTCTTCTTTGACCCACTGATTATTTAAGAGTGTGTTGCTAATTTCCATATATGTGTGAATTTTCCCTTTTTGTGCTGCTTATTGATTTCCAACTTTATTCCATTATGATCAGATAAAGGGCTTTGTATAATTCAATTTTGTTGAATTTATTGAGATGTGCTTTGTGACCCAAATTTGGTCTATCCTGGAGAAAGATCCATGAGTACTTGAAAAGAATGTATATTCTGCTGTTTTGGGGGGAATGTTCTGTGTGTGTCCTTAGTTTAGTCCATTTATCATATTATTCAAGCTCTCTGTTTCCTTATTGATCCTTTGCCCAGATGTTCCATCCAATGCTGAGAATGGT
>JAQZBX010113878.1:0-10066 GCA_029593785.1 Cabassous unicinctus
ATTGGTAGAATTCACCTGTGAAGCCATCTGGTCCCAGGCATTTCATCTTTGGGAGGTTTTTGAGGACTGTTCAATCTCTTCACTTGTGATTGGTTTGTTGAGGTCTTCTATTTCTTCTAAAGTAAGTGTAAGTGGTTCATGTGTTTTCAGGAATTTGTCCATCTCATCTACATTTTCTAGTTTTTTGGCAGGGTTGTTCATAGTATCCTCTTGTGACCTCTCATTTCTATGGAGTCAGTGGTAATGTCCTCCCTCTCATTCCTGATTTTGTTTGTGTCTTCTCTCTTTTTTTCTTTGTCAGTCTTGCCAAGGGTTTGTCGGTTTTGTTGATCTTCTCAAAGAACCAACTTTTGATTTTGTTGATTCTATTTTTGTTGTTGTTGTTGTTCTCAATTTCATTAATTTTCTGCTCTGATCTTTATTATTTCTTTCCTTCAACTTGGTTTGGCATTAGTTTGCTGTTCTTTTTCTCGTTCTTCCAGGTGTGCAGTTAGGTCTTTAATTTTAACTCTTTCTTCTTTTCAGTTGTAAGCATTGAGGGCTATAAACTTCCCTCTCAGCACTGCCTTTGCGGTGTCCCATCGGTTTTGATATGTTGTGTTCTCATTTTCATTCATCTCAAGATATTTGCTGAATTCTCTTGCAATATCTTCTTTGACCCACTGGTTGTTTAAGAGTGTGTTGTTTAATCTCCATGTATTTATGAATTTTCCCTTTTTCTGCCCATTTTTGATTTCTAGCTTCATTCCACTATGATCAAGAAAGTGTTTTGTATAATTTCAATCTTTTTAAACTTATTGAGACTTGTCTTGTGACCCAACATATGGTCTATCTTGGAGAAGGATCCATGAGCACTTGAAAAAAATGTAAATCCTGCTGTTTTGGGGTGCAATGCTCTGTAGATGTCTGTTAAGTCTAGTTTATTTATCATATTATTCAAGTTCTCTGTTTCTTTATTTATCCTTTGTCCAGAAGTTCTATCCATTACTGAGACGGGGGTGTATTGAAGTCTCCAACTATTATTGTAGAGACATCTATTTCTCACTTCGACTTTGCCAATGTGTGCCTCATGTATCTTGGGACACTCAGGTTAGGTGCATAAATATTTAGAATAGTTATTTCTTCTTGGTGAATTGCCCCTTTTATTAATATATAATGACCTTCTTCATCCCTTATAACAGTTTTGCATTCAAAATCTATTTTGTCCAATATTAGTGTTGCTACTCCAGCTCTCTTTTGGTTACTATTTGCATAGAATATCTTTTTCCAACCTTTCACTTTATCCTAGTTGTGTCCTTACATCTGAGGTGAGTCTCTTGTAGACAACATATAGATGGGTCATATTTTTTAATCCATTTTACCAGTCTATGTCTTTTGATTGGGGAGTTCTAGACATTAACATTCATTGTTATAACTGTAAAGGCATTACTTCATCCATTTTGATCTTTGGCTTTCAGTTGTCATACCTTACTATAGTTTATTTTTTTTTTACTCTTTCTAATATTCTTCATCTCTACCCTATTCTCCCAAGTCTCTCGCCCTTGTTTTTTTTCTTTCAGGCTGCAGCGCTTCCTTTAGTATCTCTTGTAATTCTCATCTTTTGGTAACATATTCTATCAGTTTTTGTTTGTCTGAGAAGACTCTGAACTATCCTTCACTTTTGAAGTTCAGCTTTGCTGGACACAGAATTCTTGGCTGGCAGTTTTTCTCTTTCAATGCTTTATATACATCATAGCACTTTCTTCTCTCCTGCATGGTTTCTGATGAGAGGTCAGCACTTAATCTTATTGAGTTTCCCTTCTATGTGATGCTTTGCTTTTTTCTTGCTGCTTTCAAAATCTTCTTTTTATCTCTGATATTTGTCATTCTGAATAGTAGGTGTCTCAGGATAGGTCTATTTGTATTTATTCTGTTTGGGGTGTGTTGTCCTTCTTGGACATTTATATTTATGTCTTTCATAAGGGTAGGGAAGTTTTCAGTCATTGTTTCCTCAAATATTCTTTCTGCCCCTTTTCCATTCTCTTCTTCTGGGATGCCGATAATATGTATGTTTTTTGTGTTTTACGTTGTTATTCAATTCCCTGAGACCCCATTCCATTTTTTCCATTCTCTTCTCTTTTACTTCTCCTGTCTTTTCCAGTTCAGATGTTCTGTCTTCAAAATCACTAATTCTGTCTTCAAGCAGTTCACATCTGCTCCTATGTGCCTCTGATGTATTTTTAATCTCATCCATTGTGTCTTTCATTCCCATAAGGTCAGTTACTTTTCTTTGCAGACTTTCAAATTGTTCTTTATGCTCACCCAGTGTCCTCTTAATATCCTTTATCTCTTTAATCATATTTTCTTTCAATTCTTTAAATTGATTCAGGAGAGTTGTGTGATTTATCATTGATTAATTTTCTTAAATCCTGTATCTCTTCAGGATATTTGTTTTTTTCCTTTGGCTGGGCCATCACTTCCTGTTTCCTAGTATAGCTCGTAATTTTTTCTTAATTTCTAGGCATCTGATATGTTGGTGAATTTACTCTGATGGCCAATTTCTCCCTTGCCTATTGTTATTTTTTCACAGCTCTTTGATAATTGGTTCAACTTATCCCAAGTCTTTAAAACTGCTCAGTTTAAGTTACCAAAAACTGTGCCAGGAACTTGCTAACAGGGTGCAGACTTTCTCCCAGGCATGGGATAAAGAGACCTCTAAAAGCAGTTTCTATCCATGTAATTTCCAGACTGGCCAGAAGATGGTGCTTGTTGGCACACGTTTCCACAGAGGTTCTCTCTCTTGGTATTCCTTTGTTTTCGCCTGGCAAGCCGAGATTCAAAGTGGGCTCCACTGGCCTAATTCACTGAAGAAAAGCCCCCCAACTCCCCTTCCCTTTTCTCTTTTAAAAGCTGGCAGGGAGGAAGATGTCTGCTACCCTCTCAGTTGGCTTCAATGCACCACAGGTTTTACCACTGCTGAATATCTTGGGGATGGGGGAGGGGAGCCCTTCCTGGTGGCTGGGAGGTTTAGTAACTCACAGTTTGTTGTTTTGGCTTCTTTGTTTCTCTGTCCCTCAACCTCCTGGGAGTTGTGAAGCACTCTCCTGATCTGCTGACCCCCAAAGCAGGTCCCTCTTGCAGCTTTAGATACTTTATCCATTGTTTTTGTGAAAGCACTGAGCCTTATCTGCTAGTATGATGCCATGTTCCCACAATTCCCTAGTGCACTTTTTAATTTTTGTTATTCTTTTGATTTATTTCCCAATGTATTTTTCATCTCTTCCATTATGTCTTTCATTTCCATAAGATGTTACTTTTCTTTGCAAGCTTCCACATTATTTGTGTTCAACCATTGTCTTCTTAATATCCTTAATCTATTTAGCCACCTCATTGAATTTATTAAGGCATATTGTTTGGATATTTGTGACTAGTTGTCTCCAATCCTGTGTTTCATCTGAGGGTTTAATTTTTTTCTTTGGCTGGGCTATATCTTTCTATTTCCTAGGATGGCTTGTAATTTTTCTTGGTATCTTGGCATCTGATTTTTTTTATGTGTTAATTCTGTGCTCAGTTTCTCTCTTTAGCCTATGGCTTTCTTATCATTTGGCTTTTTGCTAAAGCTTCTTCTGTTCCTCCTCCATGAATGTTTGTTCCATTTGTTTTTTGTTTTCCTCTGTATATTTTTAAGAGTCTTTTTGCTTTTTCTTGCTGCTATTCCCTGGAGGGCTAATTTTGGTAGAAGTGTCCTCCTGGAGACAGCCTTCCCAGTGCTGGTTTCCCAGTCAAAACAGGCTCACAGGATCTACAAATGGAGTGTAGATTGAGTCCAGTGTGCTCTGGGGAAGAGACCCTAAATGCCTCCAATCTTCTCTTTGATGTCTCCCCCAATGTAGACTTTCCTAAAGTACCCAGCAGGTATTTCACTTTATTAGTTGTTTCCTGCTGCCCTAAGGTTATTCTGTGCCTTTATTCTCAGCTGACTTAGCTCCTGGTGGGGTCATGATTGAAGCTGAGGTTGCCATCCTACCAGGGATGAAACTGTTGCACAGCAACCAGACTCTGAGAACTGAGTTCTCTGATGAACTGCCACCCCGTGTGCTGGACACCTCCACCCCCCAGGTGGGCGAGATGACTCTGCCTACACTGTCTTGAAGGGGAGTGATCAGAGGGCTCTTGGTTCCTCTCCTTCCTGGTGCACCTTGGGGATGAGAGTACAGCAGCTGTTCAAGGTGGGCAGGGTGAATTTGCCTGCACTGCCAGCAGAGAGAATGTGCACTTCCCCTTCTTTCAGGGGGCATTGGAGCCTAGTGTGTAGTGGCCTTTTTAAGGTGGATGGGGTAAAACTGCCTGCCCTGCCTGAGAGGAGGGTACATGCTTCCTTTTTGTCCAGAGGCACTGAGTGTGCAGCAGTCCTTCAACATGGGTGGGATGAATCTGTCCGCACTGCCCATGAGAGTGTACACTTCCTCTTTGTCCAGGGGTATGTTGGGGCCAAGTGTGCAGCAGCTCTTTTAAGGTGGATGGGGTGAATTTGCCTGCCCTGTGGCATGAGAATTTGTGCTTTCTCTCTGTCTGGGGCACCAAGTGTGCAGCAGCCTTTCAAAGTGGGTGAGGTGAATCTGCCCGTACTGTCACAAGAGAGTACATGCTTCCCCTCCTTCCAGGGGGCATTGGCGCCCAGTGTGAATCTGCCTGCTCTGACCAGAGACAATGTTCAAATTGCACCCAGATTTCACTCCTGCTCGGTGTGGGGGCCTAAACAGTGGCTTTCCAAATTGGGAGCCCTGGATCTGATCCTTGCCACCTTGGGGGACTGGTGTGTTTTTCCATCACCCTTGTTTCCACTCCTGTCGGTGGCGGAAACTGCACAAATGCTGCTGGCTTCTTGGTGGCTTGGGCAGGTTTAAACCTTAGCTGTGCTCCTGATTGGAATCAAGGTAGCTGAATTTGCCAATAAACAACTGTAGTTGGTGCCAGGTCACTTCCCTTACCCTGCATTTGAGAAAGAGAGCTTCTGCTTCCAGCCAGGGAGTGGGTCTGGAGGCGGCCCGCCTCACCAGTGGGGGTTGGGAAACTGCCTCTGCAACATGGAGGAATCTACTCATGAATCTTCACCGCAGATGGTCAGTCTCCTCTTCCTGTTCTTCCCTGGATAGTGCTGTGTTCTTCTGGTCTCTGGAATCTACCAAACAGTTGATCCAGACAGATCTTGGCTGATTATTAGTTACCCTTTGGGACAAACTGATTGTTAGAGCTTCTCACTCTGTTGCCATCTTGAGTCTGCTCCCAATATTATATTACGCCCATTAGACTGGCTGCCATTAAAACAACAGAAAGCTACAAGTGTTGGAGAGGATGTGGAGGAATGGAACACTCATCCACTGCTGGTTGGAATGTAGAATGGTGCTGACACTGTGGAGGATGGTTTGGTATTTCCTCAGGAAATATAAAATTACCATATGATCTGGCAATGCCACTACTAGGAATAAACCCAGAAGAATTGAAAGCAGGGATGCAAACAGATAGATGCACACCAGTGTTTATTGCGGCATTAGTCACAATTGCCAAAAGTTGGAAGCAACCCAAGTGTCCATCAACACATGAATAGATAAACAAAATGTGGTATATACATACAGTGGAATATTACTCAGCTGTAAGAAGGAATGAAGTATTGACACATGCAACAACATGGATGAATCTTGAAGACCTTATGTTGAGTGAAGTAATCCAGTCACTAAAGGACAAATATTGCATGATTTCACTGATATGAACTAAGGTATTGAGCAGACTCACAGAGGTAGAATCTGGAAGATAGTTTACCAGGAGATAGAAAGGAAGTAGAAAGTGGTGAGGCGATGCTCAATCTGGGCAGAATCTGATAAGGTGCATGGGGAAGGTTTGGCAATGGACAGGGGTGATGGTGACACAGCAATGTGAATGGGGTTGATGATGATGGCCTGTGAGCTGGGTTGGGCTATCCACAGAGCTGTGGGGAGGGCTCGAGGAAGGAACAGGTGTACTCTGGGGAGGCGGAAGACTGTGGTTGAGAATCCAGTTGAGAGAGTGTTCTTTTGGCAACTGTGGCAGGGGAGGGTCACTGGTGCAGGTTGTCAGTGGTGGGGGGATGTGTGGAGAAGGGTACACCTGGGGCATTCCTCTATAGAATATGAATTTGTTCATGTGGTCATAAGGTATTATCTCAGTGGCTGGAGACCCACACAATAAACAACAAAATATTAAATTCCCATCCTGGGGAGTCCTGCTACATTCTCTAACAGAGTGGCAAGAATCTCTAGAGTACATCATCAGTGTCTAATAAAAGAAAACAGACCAATGCGTCAAGCCCTCGACGTTAATGTTGTACTTATGAACCTTACTTTTGTAAAATTGAAACTTAGCCTAATAATATTTATTGCCTAAGAGTTATCTCCTGAAAACCTCTTTGTTACTTAAATGTGGCCTCTCTCCAAGCCAAACTCAGTAAATAAACTCACTACCTTCCCCCCAGCATGGGACATGATCCCAGCGATAAGCCTCCCTAACACTAAGGGATAAATACCAAGAGCCAACCAATGATGCATTTGGAAAAAGACGTTGACCAAAAGGGGGGAACATTAAATGTAAAAGAGTTTTTATGGCTAAGAGATGTCAAAGTGAGTCGGAAGGTCATTCCAGAGGTTATGCTTGTGCACGTCTCAGGCCGATCTCACTAACTGCCACAATAAACAAAGCCTCAAATTAGAGTGCTTCCGAGAGATCTAGAGACATCTGGACAGTATAGGCAAGGCACACAATCCCATGAAATCAGCATCCCATTGGTGGGCCTTACCTTGGAATATATGATAACCTATTCCCCCAATGTACCAGAGTTAGGCTCATTTATAATTTCCCTACATATGATTCTTCTACTCCTTTTATTTGTACCTATAATTAGCACTATTCCCATTAAATATATGTCCAAGAGACTTAAATGTTCGGTCTTTTCATACGCTGGTTGAGCCCTGAATCTCAGCAGAGTTGCAACCAACACCTACTCTCCAATTCACTGGACTCACCTAGGATAACTAACAAAATGATGATGATGGGCAACTCCCATCCCAAAAAGTAAAGAATATCTACAACTGCAAGCAAAACAGTTCCTTCCATCTGCCCCATAAGATCTAACCCTCCTCTCAATATGAAGCAGAGCAGACACCACCATCCCCAAATCCTCAAGACTGAGGAATGAACAAACATAAGAGGGGAATGCAACTATGGACCAAAGTAGACTTATAATTATTATAGTAATGGAAGAACTTGCAACATTGATATAAAGATATTGGTTACCAGAGGTTAGGGGAAGGGGAGGGAAGAATAGGTGGAACATAGGGCATTGTTAAGGCATTGGGATTGTTCTGCATGATATTGCAATAATGGATACAGGCCATTATACATTTTGTCAAAACCTATAAAATTTTATGGTGCAATGTGTAAACCATAATGTAAACTATAGACCATGGTTAGTTGAAATGCTTTAATATTTGTTCATCAACTGTAATAAATGAATCACACTAATGTAAGATTTTATTAATAGGGGAAAATGTGAGAGGGTGTGGTATATGGGAATCCCCTATATTTTCATTGTAACTTTTCTGTGGTCTAAAACTTCTTGAAAATAAAGTTAAAAATAAAACAGGAAAAAAAGTTGATGGAATTTTCTGGCTAATAGAGTACTTGAATCTTTAATTACACTCTTGCCTTAAATAACTAGGAAACTGGTAAAAATGTAAAAAACAACTGTTTTTAGATATTCGACAACAGGCAGCAAAGGACTTTGTTCTGTAAGAGAAGTGAAATGAAGAATGTATGTTCTATAATTGCCCTGGCTTTCTCCCTGGAGGCACTTTTTGGACTGCAGTGCTATGTGTAACATCCCAGGCTGAGTACCACCGGAACACTAGATTGAGGAGACAGAGATTGGAATTCAGAGAGATTAAAGTGGGTGGAATTTATGGGGCAGATTTCCAGAGAGAAGGCAATGATGTAGAGAAGGAGCTGCAGAGATTTGCATAGTAGTCTCCATGAGTCTATTGATGAATATGAAGCCACACAAGAATAGAATTAAGCTCATAAGACCAAGGAAGAAATGAGGGGACTGTAAGCTGAACAATAATCAGCGCTCTCAGAGGACTGGGAGACATTTGAGTTATCATAAGCTAGAATGAAGATATCTCATTGAATACCTGGGCATTCACCAGAAATTCCATAAGAGTAATATTTGCTAGTACCACTAAATTGAAACCAGAGAAAAGAATATTCTAAATCTGCCCCATCAAAATTTAAAAATAAGTTTTAGAAATAGACAATCCAAAATTACAGTGGGAAAGTTCAATAATCTTCACTAAATGACTGATAGTAACTGAATGACACTGTTAAAGAACATGATGTAAATGACTTCTACAGGACTGTATCTCCAAAAAGTGAAGGATACACTCTTTTCAAGTGCACTGTAATATTTATCGAGATAGATCATATTCTGGGCCATACGAAAGTGTCAATAATTTTGAAAGACTCTAAGTCCTAAAGAGTATGTTCTCTGAAAACAATGTAATTGAATTAGAAATCAATAATAGATATCTGGAAAATCTCCAAGTTTTTGGAAAGCAGTTGATACACTTCTCAACAACCAAGGGACCAAAGACAAAATCATAAGGTAATAGGAAAATATTTTGCCCTGCACAATCATAAAAATGCAGCATATCAAAATTTGGGAGAAGCAGCTAAATCTGCACTTAGAAAAATATATAGATTTAAATACCTACATAAAAAAATAGGAAAATCCAAAATCAGTGATGCACTCTTATGCCTTAAGAAATGAGAAAATGAAGAGCAAATGGAGCTCAGTAATTAGTAAGAAATGATTTTTTAAAATGAGAGGAAATTGATGAAATAAAATAAACATTGAGAAAATTAATGAAACCAAAGAATGTTTCTTTTAAAACATCAATAAAACTGACAATTTTCCATGTAAACTGATTGAAATAAAAGAAGACACAATTTACCAATATTAGAAATTGAGGAGGATGTGTCAATACTGAACCTGCATACATTAAAAAAGATAAGGGAATATAATGAACATCTTTATGACAATAAATTCAACACCTGAGATGAAATGGACACATTCTTTGAAAGATACAAATGTATAAAACTCATTTTAGAAGAAATGGAAAATCTCAATTACCTAACATTTATATGTCAATACTGAACCTGCATACATTAAAAAAGATAAGGGAATATAATAAACATCTTTATGACAATAAATTCAACACCTGAGATGAAATGGACACATTCTTTGAAAGATACAAATGTATAAAACTCATTTTAGAAGAAATGGAAAATCTCAATTACCTAACATTTATTAAAGAAATTGCTAATTAAAACCACAAAGAAAATTCCAGACACATATGGCTTCACTGGTGAATTTTATCAAACATTTAAGCAAGAATAACAATCATCAACATGCTCATTCAGAAAATAGAATAGAACACTTCTCAATTCATTTTATGAGACAAGCCTTACTCTTGCCTCATAAACTTGATAAAGACGTCACAAGAAAAAAAAAAAAAGAACAATATCCCTTGTTCAACATAGATGCAAATTTCCTAAAAATATTAGTAATTTATAAGAATTATGATACTTCATGGTGAAGTGGGAGTTGTTCCAGGAATATATGGTTTAATATTTGAAAATTAGTGTAATTTCATAATATTAACAGAACAAAGGAGAAATGCAGTAAATGCAGAAAAGATTTGGCAAAATTAACACATATTTATGAAAAAACTCTTAGCAAAGTAGCAATAGAAAGGAACTTCTTTTGTCTGGTATAAGGTATTCACAAAAAGCCCAGGGCTGGCATCATATTTAAAGCTTTTTATCCTAGACTAGGAACAAGGCAAATTTGTCTACTCTCATCATTGTCCTGGAGCTTTTAGTCAGTGCAATAGAGCAAGAATATAAAAGGCAAAGATTGGGAAAGAAGTAAAGGTGTTTTTATTTTCAAACAACATGATCATGTAAGTAGAAAATCACAAGGAACCTGCAGAAAATT
>JAQZBX010113879.1:0-10077 GCA_029593785.1 Cabassous unicinctus
AATTCCCATATGTCCCACCTCCCACACCTCCCACAACCTCCCACATAAACATCCTGCAATAGATATACACATCTCGGGGCTTTGCCACTAAGCATGGACCATAGTTCACATTGTAGACCATACTCTCTCCCACACAGTTCTGCATGTTATATGATGATATAAAATGGCCTATATCTGTCATTGCAATGTCACTCAGGGAAATTCCTAAGTACCTGCTTCCTTTTGAATTCAAGCAATGGGTGTCAGGGGTAGTAGAATACTCTCAGTATAGACACATATTAGACTGCTATAATCTCACTCTTCCTTTTCAGTTGAGTGTGAGAAAATGATAGAAATTGGGAGCTGGGAACCAGAGATAAGATAATGTTTCTTCTTTCCAGCAATTCTTCCTTTAGAAACTCAGAGAGGAGGAGACTGGGAGAGACCCACAGTTGATCTCTGAGCAGTGAGTAGCTGGAGGCACTATGATACCAGCCAAGCTTAAAGCATAAAACAAATCCCTGGACATGACTTTTGATTCCAAGCTCAGAAATGCAAGGTAAGCTATAAAAAGCATTCTAATCAGGGCCTACGTATGTTTGGTATATTAGAGACATAGACCTTTAAAATCAGTGAAAAAGCTACCCAACTTTTTCATAGTCTTTAAGAGTGACTGTAAAGTTTTGTTTAAGTAAAATTGTCATTTATAGGTATTTAAATAAGTTTTCCAGTTGAAAAGTGTAAAGAATATACAAATTGGGGATTTTATGTCAGGGACCAGAATTCTAATAAACAAGAAGATTAAACCTATTCATTTATCTCTGCTCCTTCCTGAAATCCAACCAATATTATTAGTAAAGGAATGTATCAAATAGTACATTAATTCACAAGTTCTCAGAGCATGGGTGGGACTTGACAACTGAAGAGAATGCCTTAGAGAGAGAGAATGGAAACCTCCCAAAAAGCAAACCGCAGAAAACATGAGAGCAGACAACAGCAGAATATGGACAATGGAAAAGAGGTGGACTTGTTATAACTGAACTAATCGAAGAAAGAAACCTGGAAATTGCCTGTTATCAGGAGAGAGGGAACAGGGAGAAGACAAGAGGAAGTAACCTCCGTATGTGACAGAATTCCAGAAAGGTTCAAGATTTGGAGATGCTGGGAGACAAGATGGATTGATACATAATACCCCCCTTTTTTCTCAGTACAGTATATAACCAGTTAAGACATAGACTGGGGAGTCAGATAGCAGGAGATCAAATTGTGGAATTAATGTGGAATCCTAGATTGGCTTCTGGACCAGAGAAGGATTTGTGAGGAAACTGGCAAAATTCAAATAAAGTCTGTGGATAAGTTCATTGTGCTATATTTTTAATCCCCTGCCTTCTATCATTATACTATGGTTATGTTAGACGTTAACATTAGGGGAAGTTCAATGAGGAATATACAGAAACTCTCTGTACCATTTTTTGCAACTTTTCCGTAAGCCTAAAATCATTTCAAAGTAGCAAAGTTTTTAAAAATTTAATTGTCTCATTTATTACTGATAAGGCTGATATTGGAGAACATGGCTTATTCTGCCTGAATTAGATACATTTATATACTTTACACATCAGTTAGACAGAGTTGCCTAATCATAAGTAGGACCAGAGCTGGCCACATCAGGCCTCACCACAGGACAGAGTCTGCCTAGTTAAACTGAGCATGGCCAAAAGCTGGTGAGAACACATGCTCCTCACAGCCAGGCAAATGCTAAGCTTAAGATCTTAGGGTCACCTCAGAGAAAGATGACAGGAAGGCAGAGTCATGCCTGCCCAGTTTCTCTCCCCGTTAGGTAAATCAATCCTCGTTGTCTAGGAAGAAGTGAAGAAGGCAGAAGAGAGAACCCAGGAGTAGTACTCTAACACAGTGCTCTCAGACGTTTTGGATTCAGAACTATTAAAAATTATCGAATTCTCTGAAGAACTTTGGTCATATTGGTTATATCTATCAATATTTGCAATATTAAAATTAAACCAATACGTTTTAGTATGTGTTTATTACTATAAAAATACCTTTGAAAAGTGTGGGAGGGTAAGGGGGTGGGGTATATGGGGATCCTCTATATTTTTGATGTAACATTTATGTAATCTAAAGCTTCTTTAAAAATAAAAACTTAACTCAAAAAAAAAAAAAAAAAAAAAAAAAAAGAAAAAAAAAAAAAAAAAAAACTCTGACCTTGCAGACGCCTAGGGATCCCAGGACCATACTTTGAGCATTGCCCTTCTAATGGATGTTCATCCATATGCAGTAATAGGAAAAAGGTACATGTTTCCCAAACAGGAAACAGCAAGCACCACTATTGGCTGTAGAAAGGATGACTCTGAAAAATAGAAGCATTTTGAAAGTCTGTCTAAGAAGCAGTTAATTCTCCCTCCTCCCAGATCCTCTTTCTTAGCTGGTACATTCAGGTGACTGTCTCACTCCATACTGGCAGCTTATCAGGGGGCTAAACCTAGACAATCTCCAGACTCAGGGATGCTAGGCAGAGTTAACACTCCACGCAGTAGGAAAACCACATGAAATCATACTTAAGATACTTTCAGATCTCCCAGCTCCCTTACACTGCTCAGTTCATAGAATCCTGGCAACCTGGTTTGTTATCCACCCTCCAGCACACACACTGTAAGCAAGAGATTGGGTAATTTTTCTCTCAGGAAACTGAACAAACCAAGAAAAAAAGGCCTATAAATACTGAGAGTTGGGACATCCATCAATAAAATTCCCCTAAAATAAAACCCAGTTCTTAACAAGTCCTACTTCTGTCCACAGAGTTCCAATCAGCTTTTTATGCATCACTCTAAGTACCAGTGGACAGTCCCTGATTACCAAGACAGACATTATTAGAAAGCATCCAATGTGGAAAAAGTAGACAAAACAATAAAATGAGAACAAAGTGTGAAAAAAAAAAAAAGATGGGGGAAGGGGGATGGTGGGTAAATTCCTAAACAGCAAAAGTATGCTTGGAGTTAAAAATATAAAAGAAGAAATTTAAACAATAAAAATTTTGAAAGATAAAATTGAGGAAATCGTTCAGAAAGTAGTTCAAAGAAAATTTGTTAGAAAGTGTGAAAAAAATATATACTAGGAAAATCAAGGGCCAAAGAAAGAAAAATGAAAACTTGATAGAATTGAAGAGCTTAAGTTTCCACATTGAAAGAATCCATTAGATAATCAGGAGAATACAAAAATATATAAAAGAAAACCCACACATAAGGTATGAAGCTTCAGAATACAAGGAGATCCTAAAATTTCAAGCACACTAAAACAAGGATCACATGACAATGGAGATTCAGAATGAAATCAGACTTGACAGTAATAACCCTGGAAACTACATGACAATGAAGCAATAGCTTCAAAATTCTGAGGAAAAATTATATGCACCATGGTAGATTGAATTGTGTACATAAGGAAAGAAAAAAACAAACAAACAAACAAAAAAAACATGTTCTTAATCTTAGTTCATTTCTGTAGGTGTGAACCCATGGTAAATAGAACCTTTTGAAGATCTTATTTTTAGTTAAGTTGTGGCCAATTGAATCAGGCTGGGTTTTAATCAAGATTACTGGAGCCCTTTAAAAGCACAATGAAATTTTGGTATAGAAAGAGAAAGCCATGGGGGAGCAGATGTGACTCAAGCAGTTGAGGGCCTGCTTCCCAGATGGGAGGTCCCAGGACTGGTTCCCGGTGCCTCCTAAAAACAAACAAACAAACAAACAAAAAACAAACAAACAAACCAAAAAAAAACAACTCAGGGGAGCCAATGTGGCTCAGTGGTTGAGCGCTGGCTTCCCACATGCGAGGTCCAGGTTCAATCCCCAGCCCTGGTACCTCAAAAAGGAAAGGAAAGGAAAGGAGAGGGGAGGGGAGGGGAGGGGAGCCACGGGAAGAAGCCAAAAGTCAACAGAACTGGAAAAGAAAGGAGAAGATGTTGCCACATGCATTGCCATGTGACAGAAAAGCCATGGGCCCAAGGACCACCAGCAACAAGCCCCAAAAGGCCACAGTCTTTGGGGAGAAAGTATCATTTTGCTGAAACCTTCATTTTGCTCTTCTCCTAGCCCTAAAACCGTGAGCCAATAATTTCCTGTTGTTTAAACCAACTCATTGAATGATATTTGTTTAAGCAGACAGGAACTAAGTTATTCCATCTGGAATTCTAAACCTAAATTATCAATGAAGGATGAGGATAGATTAAAGACATGTTCATATATATAAGGTATAAAAATGAACCCTTCAGGATGCTACCAGAAAATGTAAACTACCAAAAAGGAGGAACCAACTTTGCAAGAAAAGACATGGTAGCCAGCCTTCAAGATGGTGCCAAACAAGCCTTTTCTTCTGGTATTCACATCCTGTGCATCTCCTCCCACATTGTACCAGGATTGGGCTCTGTGACCAATAGAAACAGTAGAGTAATGGTATGTCATTTGTGAAATTGTCATAAAAGACCATGAGGCTTCCATCTTGTTTGCTCTCTTGTTCCCTCTCTCAAGTCACTCACTTTAGGGGATGCCAGCTGCCATAATGTGAACAACCCTATGGAAAGGTCGATTTGGTGAGGAGCTGAAGCTTCCTGCCAAAAGCCACGTGAGTGAGTTTCAAAGCAGGTCTTCCAGCCGCAGTTAAGCTTCAGATGATTGTAGCCTCATGAGAAACCCTGAACCAAAGCCATCCAAATAAGTTGTTCCTGGATTCAGAACCTCCAGAAACTGTAAGAAAATAAAGGTTGTTTTATGTTGCTAAGTTTTGGGGTAACTTGTTATGCAGCAATAGATAACTAATGCAGAGGGGATTTAATACACGAGCGACGTGAAAGGAATCCCCAAGAACAGGAAGCTTCAGGGCAACAGCTGTGCAGCAATCTTGGAGAGCAACTAGTCCAGATTTGACCAGGAAGCCACAAGGCTCTAGAAGGATGTTTATAAAAAAGCAGAACTGATAGATTATCTTATTTATTATACTAAAGTGAGAAGTTACATTTTCTTTTTCATACACTAACACTTCAGTTTCAGGTTGAAGTATTCATAGGCACAAAGAAAACTAAGCAGAAAAAAAAATAGGAACAATTATTAATTCTGGAAAAGACAAAAAAAATTTGTACATGAAAAGAAATGTAAGTTAAGTTCATATGTAGCACAATTGTAAAGAATATTTATATGTTCATGGTACTATGACCACTGAACAATGATTTATCACAAAATTGTAATCATTCCACTGAGTGTACGGAGAAATCAAACTGGAGGAGGAGTTGCAGTTTAAGGAAGCTGAATCTTATCTTCTATTTTAGGAAGTCAATAGATACTGTCTAAAATGTAAAGATTAAAAAATAGAAGTATATATACATTATTGAGAAATCCAAAGGCTAATACTATAATAACAGCTAAAAGAATTGAAAATGATTGCCTCTATGGAGCAACAATTGAGGGTGAGGTGGGATGGGACCATAGAGTGCTCTTCCACATAAGCCTTATGGTTATCTTTAAAAGAAAACATTTGAAGAAAAAAAATTTAACAGTATTTGCTTAATATAGCACAAAAATCAATAGCCAATGTTTACAATTAATAAATCCTGAACTAGAATATTTCTTTAAATATATATCAGTAGCCACTATCAAAAATAGAAATAGTCAAATGTAGCTGCCTCTGGGAACCAGGACAAGGAATGCTGTTCTCCTACAATTAATGTAGAACTGTTTAATTTTTCCCTGTCAAAATTTGCTTCATATATTTTGGGGCTCTGCTGTTAGGTACATATATATTTATTATTTTGTCTCCTTGTTGAATTGACTCCTTTATCAGTATACAATGACCTTCTTTGTCCCTCGTAAAAGTTTTTGATTTAAAGTCTATGTTATCTGATATGAGTATAGCCACCCCAGCTGCCTTTAATTAACTATTTGCATGGAATATATGTGTTCCATCCTTTCACTTTCAACCTATTTGTGTCTCTTGCAGCTCTCAGATCACCCTCCTTTTCCTTGGCATTCAACAGTTTGACTATGTGTCAGGGCATGGATCTCTTCTAGTTTATCTTATTTGGGTTCACTGGGTTTCTTAAATGGGCATATTCCTGTGTTTCATTAAATTTGGGGAGTTTCCTGCCATTATTTACTTGAATATTCCTTCTTCCCCCTTCTCTCTTTCTTCTCCTTCTAGGATTCCAATAATGTGTAAGTTGGTACACTGAATGGTGCCCCACAGATGTCTTAGGCTGTGTTCACATTTTTTCATTCTTTTTTCTTTCTGCTCCTCAGCCTGAATCATTTCAGTTTTCTTACCTACAAGATCTGTAATTCTTTCTTCTGCCAGGTCCAATCTGCTGTTGAAACCCTCTAGGAAATTTTTATTTCAGTTATAGTGGGCTTCAAATCCAGTATTCTGTTTGGTTCCTTTTTAAAATTTCTATTTCACATAAAAAGAACTAAAAGATATCAGGAAAACAATGAATGAACAATTACCTCCTTGAACTTAGTGAGGATCACTTTTTTGTCTTTGTCCAGTCTGTCCAAAGTCTGGTCTTCATTGCTGAAGGTTCCTGGATTTTAATCTTGTTCCTTTGCATGGAATATCATTTCCTGTTTCTTTGTCTTGCAATCTTTTGGTGTACATCTTATTTTTTAATATTTTAAAGTGTTAAATCATGTGGGGGAGGGGCTTTCTCTTCCTTAAGCTTGTATGTGGTTAATGATATGACAGGGATTTACTTGAGTGCCAGGAACTAACAAAAACAAACCAATGCAAAAAAAAAAAAAAAAAAAAAAACTTTCACAGTCTTTGCAAATTGACTCTGAGCTGTTCCCTCAGGAACAGGGCTAGGGACCCAGATTGGGAGTGTAGACTTTCTCCACAGTGCACTGGGTAGGTGTCAGAGACGGGTCAGCAAGAGTGCCATGAGCTTCTCCTACCATTTTTAGAGTTGTGTTTTCTTGATACAGCATTCACCCAATTACAGCAACCCTTTAACAATTTCATGGAGTTTTGAGGAAGATGGCTCTGCCAGTTTGCCAATTGTTCAAAGATTCTATTGAAGAATGGCATCCTAGGCCATCTTACACTTTCATCTTCATCTACCAGATGCCTGGGAGATGCATATTGAATCTCATGGAAAAATGATTCTCCTTTCTTCAAGCAGTATAGTGATAGACTTGTAATTCCAGGGTCTGCTTGGAATTATATGGGTTACCAATACTTCTATTGTAACTCCACATCTAAAGAGGTACATTTAGAAACAAGATTGGTGCTTTCTTATCTTCCTGCATGTGGTAGGTTTAATTATGTACTCCAAGGAAAGATATTTTCTTAATCTTAATCCCATTACTGTGGGTATGAACTCATTCGTAGACAAGATCTTTGAAGATGCTTTATTTAGTTAAAGTGTGGCCCAACTGAATCAGAGTGGGTCTTAATCCATATTAATGGGAGCCTTATAAAGAGAAGAAACCAGATACCAGAGGTCAGGGAAAGCCACAGGGAATAGCCAGAATCTGGAAGTCAGTAGAAAAACTGGAAGAGAAGGCACAAAAGAGAGAGAGACAGAGATAGCCATGTGCTAGGAGACAGAGATGCAAACCAAGTAACCCGAAGGAGTGTAGCAAGTCAGTACCAGAATGCTACATACTTTAGGGAAAAAGCAGTGGCCTTGCTGACAACCTTGATTTTGGACATCTAGCCTTCCAAACTACGAGCCAATTAATTCCTGGTATTACTCTAACCCATTGCAGCAAGGCAATCTAGGACACTGAGGGAAAACTCAGCTTTCTACCACTTCATATTTTCCAAATCTCATATAAAATTCCTAAAAATTGTGCATTCTGCTCATCACAGAATTGTGATTTTAGATGATTTTAGCTATTTAATCAATTAAGTAAAATATGCCACATTTCTCAATTTCATCTGGAGCCTGGAAGGCTGAATCATCACAGACCGTATGTGAAGTTATCTTGTGCAATAACTACACAGTCTCTGAGTGCCATATATTAAATTCCACCTCCTTGTTTTCTGCCTCAAACCCCACAATAAATTTCTAATGTGACTTTATTCATTCACACTGCTTTGCAAACTTGCTGTCAATCCCTAGGAATAAAAGAGAAAATCACCAGGATTAAAGAGAGACTAAAGGGCATGGAACATGCATAGAATCCTAGCCTGAAGGTAACTCCACTCTGTCCCAAAGCTAAAGTCTAGATTGTGGTAGGATATTTGAAAAATGTTAGCTATGAGATCATTCCCCTACCCTGAGGTGTCCCTCAGTGTTCAGGTTTCCTTTTTGAGCCAGCGGAGATGAGCAATTTACACGTTTCAGGATGATACCTTAAATGAGGCAGCTCCTATGATGCTCCTGCATGTTTTCAAAGGAAAGAACTACCAACAGCCCAGGTCTTTTACCTCACATCCCGCAAGATTTAAGTTACAGGCCTGGACAGCCAGATGTCTAACAGAATACCTGTCTGTAATGATACAGAGGCCTGCCAAAAGACAAGCCACTCTAAATCAAACATTGAAGAAAGAAATGTCATTCTCAGGGCCTCTTTGAAATTGTACCATGACAGAAGCTTGACTCTGTGTCTAAAGCCAAGTGACTGGATCAAGTTGGTTGACTTTTAAGGTTGGAGACAGGTGGCATTTTAAAGAGTTCTGCCCTAGAACACCCCATTGCTCTGACACTGGACAATGAAGAGTAAAACAATACAGATCCAGGTGTAATTGGCCTTCCTTACTGAGAAAGCCCATTTTAAAACAATTTTACTTCATGTGAGTTATGGTGACTTTGAAAACTGATTTTTTATTTATTTAATTATTTATTTTTGCTTTGCTTTTCTCTTTGTTTTCATCTGAAATTCTACTGTAGTAATTGTAGGAAATGTAAACTGGGGTAAAACTTTTATAATCTCCATTTTAGCCATTATGATTAAGAAGAAATAACAATCATAAAGGCAATCAACTGGTGATACCAGAACATCAGGCTTTTCTCATTCAAGCCTTTTTCTAGACTTACTAAGTTTCCTTAAACTGATTTTCAAGCTATTCACTGCATCTGAGCTCTCTCTGGAGATGTTAATGTGTAATGATGTAACTGAAAAAAATTTAATGACCAGAAAAAGATTGTTTAAGTCTTATCTTAAATTTGCCCTCCTTTACTTAGATCTTGTGAGTACTCTGCACTTTAATATATATTTAAAACTCAATGGGAAGTGCTAAGCTGAAATTTCTAAATAAGCAAGGAGCTATACAACATGTAAACATATTAATTAAGAGTGCACTATAGATCCATTCAATTAAAGAAGACTGAAAGAAGTTTCCATCAAGAAACTAATATATTAGTTTCTGGATGGGAAAATATATTTTCCCATCCAGAATTCTGCATTATTTGTCTATTCAGAAAATATTTATTGAAGAAATATGTATCAGGCATTCTTTCAGGCTCTGGGGACAGAGCAGTGTTCTGGATATCTATTGCTACTAAATGAATCATCCCAAAATCTAGTGGTTTAAATAACAGCAATCATTTTCTTATTATGCCTCATGATTCTGGGGTTGACTAGGCTTTCTTGGGCACTTGTCTTTTGGGTTCTCTGATGCATTTGCATTCAGATAGTGAGTCGAGTCTAGGGTCATCACAAAGGCTTCCCCAATCACATTTGACAATTGATGCTGGCTTGTGACCAGGATCTCTGCTGGGGCTGTCACTAGGACAATTAAATGTTGCCTCTTCTTATATCCTGGGTTTCCTCACATTATGGTGGCTGGATTCCAAGAGTATCCCAAGAGGACCAGGGCAGAGTTTTCTCATCTTTATAATTTAGGCTTGAAAGTCACAGAGAATCAATTCTGCCAATAACACTGGTCTTCCAAGTTTCAGGGGAAGAAACATAGACCCCTGTATCTCTTGATGGGAGGAGTGTTGATATTTCATTCCAAGAAGACAATGTGGGATGGGAATTTTGTTGTGTTCATCTTGGAAATTTTCAATCTTCCATGAGAAGAAAACAAAAATATAAAGCTCCAGCCCTCCTACATCCATTCAGGGGCAAGAGAAAACCTGTTTTGATTAAA
>JAQZBX010113880.1:0-10064 GCA_029593785.1 Cabassous unicinctus
TAAGTGTATAGTAATAGTTGTGAACTTACAAAACAAACATATATAACATCATACAGGGCTCTCATAGCTCACCCCACCACCAATACCTTGATTGTTGTGAAACATTTTTAACTAATGATGATAGAGCATCTTCAAAATATTACTACTAACCAAAGTATCTTACATTTGGTGTATTTTCCCCCTAACACACCCTATTATTATTATTTTTATATCATTTATACATGAACATACATAAACAATAAGTGTAGAGTAAAAGTTGTGAACTTACAAAGCAAACATGCATAACATCATACTGTGGTCCCATACATGAACCCATCACCAACACCTTGCATTGTTGTCAGACATTTGTTACAAATTATGAAAGAATATCATCAAATCTTACTACTAACTATATCTTACATTTGGTGTATTTTCCCCCAACCCACTCTATTATTATTTTTTAAAATATATTTTTATTACAGAAGTTGTGAACTTACAAAACAATCATGCACATGTGCAGAATTCCCATGCATATGTGCACAACACCCCTTCACTAACACATCACACCATGGTGAACATTTATTACAGATTATAAGATAATATCATCAGACAATTACCACTAACCATGGCCCATAGTGTACATTTGGCACACTTTTTCCATACTCCCTAAATGGGGTATTCTTAAGGCCACCAGCCTTAGGAACAAGAAGCAGGCTCAGAAAAGACAGAGAAGACCCTGCACTTTAGTTTTGCTTCAGGCTGATTTTCTTGATAGGAGGGCTAAACTATGAAAGAGATATAAACTATAAAAAAGTGCCAATGCAGAGCCATTTTGCAAAGACTGTAAAAGGTGTTTTTCCCCTTGGTTTGTTTGTTTTTGTAAGCTCCCAGCACTCAATGAAATCTCTGTCATATCACTAGCTGGATATAAACTTAAGGAACAGACAGTTCAGGGACTAAATCCTAGAGTTAACCCTGCCTAGAATCATATCAGTCAAACTGTTTAACATCAAAGACAAAGAGAGATTTCTGACAACTACAAGAGAAAAGCACCTGTTATATATGAGGGAGTTACAATAAGATTCAATGCCAATTTTTCATCAGAAACCACAGAGGCAAGAAGGTAGTGGGACAAAATACTAAAAGTGCTGAAAAAAAAACAAATGACAATCCAGAATTTTATATCCAGTGAGATTGTCTTTCAAAATTGAAAGAGAGATTAAGGCATTCCAAGATAAACAAAAACTGAGGGAGTTCACCACTAATCTGCCCTACAAGCAATGCCAAAGGGAGTCCTTCAGACTAAAAGGAAATGACATCAGACAGTAGATTGAAGCAGCATAAAAATGCAAAGCCCTCTGGTGTCTTAGTTTGCCATAGGGCTGCCGATGCAAAGTACCAGAAATGGGTTGGCTTTTAAAATGGAGATTTTATTTAGTGTAAAAGCTTACAGTTCCAAGGCTGTGAAATGTCCAAATCAAAGTGCCATCAGAGATGCTTTCTCACCAAAGTCAGGTACTGGTAATCCTGGTGTCTTGCCATGTGGCGATCAGGCATATGGCAGGGCTTGTCTCCTCAGTCTTGAGCTGCTTCATGGGCCCAGCCTCTTGGGGGCTTTGTGCTTAAGCTTTGGCTGCCAGTGATCCTCAAGTCCTCTCTCACAAAGAAGGGTCAAAAATGGTGGCTTCCTTTCTCTGTCTCTCTCTTTCTCTCCCTGTGTCTCCATTTATATTAGACCCAGCAAGAGGACGGACACCAAAGCTGGCTCATGCATCACTGACATAGTCCAATCAAAAGCCCTAAAGTAATCTTATCAAGTAATTTAATCAAAGGCCCTTTAACTGAATTTATTGCAATCAAATGACCCAGCACCCATAGGAATGGATTAGTTTAAGAACATAATCCTTTTCTAGGGTTCAGAAAATTTAAACTGTCACCTCTGGTAAAGAAAACCATATGGGTAATTGTAAATACCAGTACTATTGTGTTTTTTGGTATGTTACTCCACTTTTTACTTCTTAGAAGTTCTAATATACAAATGCATAAAAAGTAATGATAAGACTATGGTTTTAGACATACAATGTATAAAGATATAATTTGTAACAAGTACAACAAAGAGGAGAGGGGACATAGGAGTATAGGAACAGTGACTCTGCATGCAGTTGAAGTTAATTTGGTAACAAATCATGTGTCATTGTTATAGATTTAGGATGTTAAATTTAAGCCCCATGAAAACCACAAAGAAAATATCTGAAAAACATATACTGAAAGAAATTCAAAGGGACTCAAAAAAAATTCAAATAAATATGAAAGTAGGTATATTAGTCAGCCAAAGGGGTGCTGATGCAAAATACCAGAAATCAGTTGGTTTTTATAAAGGGTATTTATTTGGGGTAGAAGTCCACAGTTACCAGGCCATTAAGCATAAGTTACTTCCCTCATCAATGTCTATTGTCACATGTTGGAGCAAGATGGCTGCCGATGTCTGTAAGGGTTCAGGCTTCCTGGGTTCCTCTCTTCCCAGGGCTTGCTTGTCTCTGGGCTCAGCTCCTCTGCTATCTCCACAAGGTCAGCTGTAGACTATGAGGCTCTCTAGGCTTTGCCTCTCTCCACAAGGTCAGCTGTAGACTCTCAGGTAAATGGCTAGTCTCTATCCCGGGGCCTTCTCTCCTTCCTCACAATCAAGCTCCTCCGTCTACTGGCCTTCCCGGGCTCCAGCATCAAAACTCGAACATCAGAACTCCAACTCAAAACTACTTCAACTCTGTCCTTTACCGTGCCTTTTATATTTGATTCCCCACCCACCAAGGGGTGGGGCTCAATGCCCTACTGACATGGACCAGTCAACACCCTAATCATAACTTAATCATGCCCAGATTAACAGAACAGTTTACAAGCATAATCCAATATTTATTTTTGGAATTCATAACTGTATCAAACTGCCAAACTGCTACAGTAGGCATTAACAGAAAAATTGAGGGAGAAAATGTATAAAACTTACAAAGACTAAATAGCAAAATGGTAGAAGAAAGTCCTGTATTATCAGTATTCATATTAAATGTAAATGGATTAAACTCTCCAGTCAAAAGGCAGTGATTAGCAGAATGGATAAAATAAGCATGACCCAACTCTATGCTGTTTACAAGAGATGCACCTTAAATTCAAAGACATAAAAAGATTGAAAGTGAAAGGGTGGAAAAAAATACATACCATGTAAATAGTAAACAAAAGAGAGATGATACTAAAAAGAGAGTTGATACTAATATCAGATAAAATAGACTTTAAGTCAAAAATTGTTATGAGGGACAAAGAAGATCACTATATACTGATAAAGGGGTCAATTCAACAAGAAGATATAACAATTATACATATATACACATAATGGTGCATGCGTATGCATATATATAATTGTTATACAAAATATATGAAGTCAATATTGATAGATTTGAAGGGAGAAATAGACGGTTCTACATCAATAGTAGGAGACATTAATATACCACTTCTAATAATGGATAGAACAGCTTGACAGAAGATCAATAAGGAAACAGAAGATTTAATAATACTCTGACATATAGAACATGTTACCCAATAACAGAATACACATTTTTCTCTACTGCACATGGGTCATTTTCCAGGATAGATCATTTGTTCGGTCATAAAATAAATATCAATAAATTTAAAAGGCTTAAACCCTTACAATGTATCTTCTCCTACAACAATGGAATGAACCTAGAAATCAATAACAGAGGGAAAACTGCAAAATTCACAAATATGTAGAAATTAAACAACATACTCTTAAAAACCTAGTGGGTCAAAGAAGAAACCACAGTTAATTAGGAAATAATTTGAAGCAAATGAAAAGGAAAACAAAGCATACCAAAACTTATGGGATGCAGCAAAAGCAGTGCTAAGAGGGAAATTTATTACTCTAAATGTTTACATTAAAAAAGAAAAAAATTCTCAAATCAGAGACCTAACCTGACAACTGGAGGATCCAGGAAAGGAAGAGCAAACTAAACCCAAAGTGAGCAGAGGAAGGAAATTATAAAGATTAGAGCAGAGATAAGTGGAATTGAGAATAAAAACAAGAGAGAGAATCAATTAAACAAAAAGTTAATTCTTTGAAAAAAATCAATAAAATTGACAAACCTTCAGCCAGACTGACAAAAAAGAGAGGAGATGCAAATAACTAAAATCAGAAATGAAAGGGGGACATTATGACTAAAAACACAAAAACCAAAGGATTCTAAGAGGATACTATGAACAACTGTATGCCAACAAATTAGATAAACTAAGATGAAATGGTCAAATTCCTAGAAACATACAAACTACCCATAATGACTCAAGAAAAAAATAGAAGATCTCTACAGACCAAAAACAAGTACAGATTGAATCAGTCATCAAAAACCTCCCAAAAGGGTATGGATGTAGCTCGGTGGTTGAGCTCCTGCCTCCCAAGTATGAGGTCCTGGGTTCAATCCCCAGTGGTACCTCCTAAAAAACAAACAAACAAACAAACAAAAAACCTCCCAACAAAGAAATGCCCAAGACCAGAGGGCTTCATTGGTGATTTTACCAAACATTCAAAGAAGAATAACACCAATACTGCTCAGACTCTTCCAAAAATTTTAAGAGGAGGTGTGGCAATTTGAAGCTTTTGTGGACTCAAAAAAATCATGTCCTTAGGGTTAATCCATTCCTGTGCATGTAAACCTATTGTAAGTGGGACCTTTTGATTAAATCACTTGAGATAAGGGCCTTTGATTAGATTGTGTGATGCAGGGTGGGTCTTAATCCTTTTACTGGAGTCCTTTCTAAAGGGAGGAATAAAAAGCCATAGACACAGAAAAAAGCTGCAGAGAAAGAGAGGAACCCAGAAGCTGAGAGGAAGCCACTTTAGCCAGAAGCTGAAGAGGTCTAGAGGGGAGGGGAGAGACAAGTGGATGCTGCCATGTGCCTGATTGCCCTCACCTGCAGCTTGGGGAGAAAGGCTCTCCTGATGATGCTTTGATTTGGACACTTTCACGGCCTCAGAACAATAAGCTCATATAATAAATCCCCATTGTAAAAGCCAACCCATTACTGGTATATTGCTCCCACAGCTTTTAGCAAACTAAAACAGGAGGGAACACTTACTAATTCATTCTATAAGCCCAACATCACCCTTATACCAAAGCCAGATGAAGATATGACAAGAAAAGAAAATTACTGACCAATATCCCTTATGCAAAAATCCTTAAATACTAGCAAACAGAATCCAAAAGCACATAAAAAGAATTATACACCGTGATCAAGTGGGATTTATCCCAGGTATGCAAGGGTTTCTGTTCAACATAAGAATATCAATGAACACGATATACCACATTAATAGAATGAAGGAAAAAACTACACATGGTCATCTTAATTAATGCAGGAAGGGCATTTGGCAAAATCCAACATCCCTTCTTGATAAATACACATAGATAACTGGGAATAGGAGAAACTTTCACAACTATTGTAAGAGCATATATGAAAAACCCATAGCTAACATCATACTCAATCGTGAAAGACTGAAAGCTTTTCCTCTAAGATCAGGAAAAAGACATGAATGCCCACTGCACCTTGGTTATTCAACATCATACTGGAAGTTCTAGCCAGAGCAATTAGGCAAGAAAAAGAAAGGCATTCAAATTGGAAAGGATGAAGTAAAACTTTGCCTATTTGCAGATGGCATGATCATATATAGAGAAAATCCTGAAAAATCCACAACCAAGCTATTAGAGCTAATAAACAAATTCACAAAAGGGCCGGGATACAAGATCAACATGCAAAAATCATTAGTGTTTCTCTATACTAGTAATCAACAATCTGAAGAGCAAATTTGAAAAAACAAAACAAAAAAAACTTCCACTTACAATAGCAACTAAAAGAATCAAATATCTAGGCATAAATCTAATCAAGGATGTAAAGGACTTGGACTTGCAAATCTACACACATTACTAAAAGAAATCAAAGAAGACCTAAGTAAATGGAAGGACATTCCATATTCATGGATTGGAAGACTAAATTCTGTTAAGATTTCAATTCTACCCAAAGTAATTTATAGATTCAACAAAATCCCAATCAAAATTCCAAAAGATTTCTTTGCATAAATGGAAAAAGTCAATCATAAAATTTATATAGAAGGGTCAGGGGCCCGGAATAATCAAAAAACATCATGAAAAAGAAGAATGAAGTCAGAGGACTCACACTTCCCAATTTTAAAACTCATTACAAAGCCACAGTAATCAAAACAGCATGGTACTGGCACAAGGACAGACATAGAAACAAATGGAATAGAACTGACAGTTCAGAAATAAACCCTCACATCTATGGTCAATTAACTTTTGACAAAGGTGCTAAGTCCACTCAATGGGGAAAGAATAGTCTCTTCAGCAAATGGTGCTGGGAAAACTGGGTATCCACATGGAAAAGAATGAAAGTTGACCCTTACTTTACCATATACAAAAATTAACTCAAAATTGATCAATGACCTAAACACAGGGGCTAAAAATATATAACTCTTTTAAGAAAAAAAACGTAGGGAAATGTATTCAAGGACCTTGCATCACGGAATGGATTCTTAGACTTTATACCAAAAGCATGAGCAACAAATGAAAAATCAGATAAATGGACTTCATCAAAATTAAAAACTTTTGTGCATAAAAGGCATTCATCATGAAAGTAAAGAGACAACCTAAGAATGGGAGAAAATATTTGGAAACCACATATCCAATAAGGATTTAATATTCAAATTCAAAAAATATAAAGAAGTTCTGCAACTCAACAAAAAGACAAACTCAATTTAAAAATGGGCAAAAGACAAATAGACATCCCACCAAAGAAGATATACAAATGGCCAATAAACACATGAAAAGATGCTCAACATCATCAGCCATTAGGGAAATGCAAATCAAGACCTTGATGAGATACCATTTTATACCCACTATAATGGCTACTATTTTTTTTTAAATGGAAAAATAGCAAGTGTTGGAGAGGATGTAGAGAAATAGGCACACTTATTCCTTGGTGGTGGGAATGTAAAACAGTGCAGATGCTGTGGAAAAGAGTTTGGCAGTTCCCCAGAAAGTTAGGTATAGAATTACCATATGACCTGGCAATCCCTTTACTAGGTATATACCCAAATTAATTGAAAGCAGGGACTTGAACAGATATTTGCACACCAATGTTCTTAGTAGTATTATTCACAATTGGCAAAAGATGGAAGCAACCCAAGTGTTCATGGACAGATGAAAGGATAAACAAAACATGGTACAAACCTATGATGGAATATTATTTAGCCGTAAAAAGGAATGAAGTTCTTATACATGCTACAACATGGATGAACCTTGAAGATCATGTTGAGTGAAATAAGCTAGACACAAAAGGTCAAATATTTTTTATGTCATTGATATGAAATAATTAGAATAAGCAAATTCATAGAGTCAGAAACAAAAATACAAGTTACCAGGGGCTGGGATGGGGGTAGGGAATGGGCAGTTATCACTTAATTTGTATAAAATTTCTATTTGGGGCAATGGAAAATTTGGGTAATGGATGTTGGTAATAGCAGAACATTGTGAATGTAATTAACATCAATGAATTATATATTTGAGTGTGATTTAAAGGGGAAATGTTAGGTTATATACATGTTACTAGAATAAAAATTTAAAAAACAACAACATAGGACTATGCAACACAAACAATGGACTATAAGGTAAATTATGGACTATAGTCAATAGTATAATTATAATAGTATTGTTTCATCAATTTTAACAAATGTCAAAGGATTAATAACGGGGAAAACTGAGTGTGGGGTGGTATATGGGAGCTCTGTATTTTCTGCATGATTTTACTGTATACCTACAACTTCTTGAATTAAAAAAAAAAAAGAGAGCCTGTGCCCTGGTATCTACAGCCATGAAGGTTGAGCTCTGCAGTTTCAGTGGGTACAAAACCTATCCTGGACATGGGGGGCACTATGCCAGGACCGACAGGAAGGTTTTCCAAATTTTTAATGTAAAATGTGAATCAGCATTCCTTTCCAAGAGGAACCCTTGGCAGATAAACTGGACTGTCCTCTACAGAAGAAAGCATAAAAAGGGACCAGTCGGAAGAAATTTTAAAAAAAGAGAATTCGCGGTGCAGTCAAATTCCAGAGGTCGATCACTGGGGAATCGCTTGCTGATAGTATGGCCAAGAGGAATCAGAAACCCGAAGTTAGAAAGGCTCAACGAGAACAAGCTATCAGAGCTGCCAAAGAAGCAAAAAAAGGCTAAGCAAACATCAAAAAAAGACAGCAATGGCTGCTGTTAAGGCTCCCACAAAGGTAGCACCTAAACAAAAGATTGTGAAGCCTGTGAAAGTTTCTGCTCCCTGAGTTGGTGGAAAACACTACTTTGGCAAATCAGATTTTTAAATAAATATCTGAAAAATGGCGGCCAAGGTGGCGAAGCAGCAGCAACGCCGGCGGCGGCGGCAGGAGTGAGCTCCTGGTACGGCGGCGACGAGTGAGCTCCGGGCTGGAGAGATGCGTCCCGGCCGCGTCCTGCTCCTCGGGCCGGGGAGCGCTCCGGCTCCCACGCTCCGCCAACTCCCGGTAGTTTCCTAGAAACATGATTGTTTATTGGACTTGATCTCACAGCATAGTGAGGACTTCTTTACTGATAATGTCAAGTTCAGGTTATCCTCCCAACCAAGGAGCATTCAGCACAGAGCAAAGTCGTTATCCTCCCCACTCTGTCCAGTACACCTTTCCCAGCACCCGTCATCAGCAGGAATTTGCAGTCCCTGATTATCGTTCTTCTCATCTGGAAGTCAGTCAGGCATCACAGCTCTTGCAGCAGCAGCAGCAACAACAGCTGCGTAGACGACCTTCTTTGCTTTCAGAATTTCACCCAGGTTCTGACAGGCCTCAAGAAAGGAGAAGTGGATACGAACAGTTTCACCCAGGCCCATCCCCGGTGGACCATGATTCCCTAGAATCTAAGCGACCTCGCCTGGAGCAGGTTTCTGACTCCCACTTTTAGCGTGTCAGTGCTGCTGTCCTGCCTTTAGTGCACACGCTGCCAGAGGGCTTGAGGTCTTCTGCAGATGCGAAGAAGGAGCCAGCATTTGGAGGCAAACATGAAGCTCCATCCTCTCCGATCTCTGGGCAACCATGTGGTGATGATCAAAATGCTTCACCTTCCAAACTTTCAAAGGAAGAGTTAATACAGAGTATGGATCGTGTAGATTGAGAAATTGCAAAAGTAGAACAACAGATCCTTAAATTGAAAAAGAAACAACAGCTTGAAGAAGAAGCAGCTAAACCTCCTGAGCCCGAGAAGCCTGTATCCCCTCCTCCTGTTGAGCAGAAGCACCGCAGTATTGTCCAAATAATTTATGATGAGAATCGGAAAAAAGCAGAAGCCCATAAAATTTTTGAAGGTCTTGCCCCAAAAGTTGAACTACCACTCTATAACCAGCCGTCAGATACCAAGGTGTATCATGAGAACATCAAGATTGGAGTACCTGCAAGGCGCATGATGAAGTAAGATAATGAAGCTTTTTCATTTAAGACTAGTGATGACACCGTCCCCCACCAAGCCACATCTGCCATTGCAAAGTAGAAGTGCCACGGATCATTTTATCATTATTCAAAATCCTATTCTAGGGAAATCCCTTCCATGACTCTTGCTAATGACGGTATTTGTAGACCCTTCTGCCATTTAATGTCTTGGTGCCTTGAGGCGCTCAGTCCCTCACATGGGTGAGGAGGCTGCTCCAGAATGTAGTTTGCATAGGCTTGCTCATCCTAATACCAGGCCTTTATGGATGGATGGAGATTTTGGAATAAGAAAATAAGTGAAAAGGAAACCTAATTTCTTGATCTAGGAGGCTAGATAGGTATCTTTAAAAAAAAAACAAACTATCATACTTTAAGAGAATTTCAGGTGAATTATTTTTAGTTTATGACAAAAATGTGATATTTCTACTTTATATGTTAATTTATTAAGTATTACCGGAACAATATAATTATCTACTACTTCAGTTACTAATAGCACATTGCTTTATATATATATATA
>JAQZBX010113881.1:0-10051 GCA_029593785.1 Cabassous unicinctus
GTTTTTGGGAGTCAGGGGTTTTGCAGAGGTTTTTTGCCTTGGGCGTGGTGACATTTTCAGCCACAGGGGCAAGAAAATCACACTTTTCCCTTGGGCTCTTTATCCTTTGTCCAGTTCCCTCCAGATCAATGGCCTGAAGCCACTTTCTCTGTGGATTCCCAAAACATCTCACTTGGGTAGGATTTTGCCCCTTCTTGGTCATTTTTTGTGAGAGAGCTGGGGAGTACCCACCTAAGCTGACACCATCTTGCCCTGATCCAATGTAGTATATTCAGTGACTTCTTAGGGGAAGTGTGAGTGGAGACATCACTAACAATTGATGGGGAGTATTACTCTTCCCATCTGCTCTTTGCTTCCTTCCCTGTATATTATGACAAAATTGAAACCTGCCTTTTTTTCACCTTGCAACTTTTAGGAGAACCAATTGAAGTTTTTTCTGCATGGCCTTTTGAAAATATATGGCAAGATAATTTATGAAAAAAACTGAACGTAAAATTTTCCTCTATTTTTCTTCTTTCCCTGCTTAATTCAAGGAGGTAATTGGGCTCTACACAGCAGAAGCTGCCAAAAGTGTATGGCTCTTCAGGTTTGTTTCATAATCAGCTCATTGCAATGTTCACATTGAGTGAACTGGAGACTGAGATGAACATGGGTTGGAGTGGGAAAAGAGAGTCTTAGACATTGGGAATTCAGGGTCCTGCTTATTGATAGTGTCCTCAAGAAGGTGGTAACAATTCAGAGAGAAATGGTGCACCCAGGAAGCCAAATCTGCTAATGGTGTTCCCAACATTGACAAGGTGCCTCTTCTCAAACAAAGCATGGAAACAGCAAAGTCAATGCTTCAGGAAAAGGGGTGCGTTAAGCCTCTTCTCCAATACTTTGGTACTTCATTATATCCTGGAGAAAATCACAGAACCATAAGCAGTGGGTTCTACTCTATGAAGAAATAATGCTGTTTTCAACCATTTGGTAAGCAGGCACCTCTGACATGGAGTTTCATTTTACTTAAAGAAATATCATGAAAAAATTCTTATTGCACATATAATTTTATTCACAGGTTCACACCTATAAATACTGATCTTTAATTCATCCATTCAGGGAACAAAGATTTTCTGTATAAGGTCTACATGTCAGATGCTATGCCAGATGCTCTTTAAAATGAAATGACTAGGAGAAGTTCACTCAAAGTTTGGACAGCAACAGGACAAAGTAAAAAATTGTTTTATTTATCTTTTGGCTGTATAACAAGTGAATCCCAAATGTAGAAGTGTAAAACAACATTCACTGCACTCATGACTTTTCAGATTGGCAATTTGAAGCTGCACCCAACTGGACTTACTCTTGTATCTGCAATCCACTGTCATGTCAGCAGGTGGCCTCCAGAATAAATATGGAGGTTAGACTAAAGCAGAAAACAGTGGATTTTTACCTAAGTGCACTCCTAAGCCTCCTAGACAGGTGATCTCAGCTCAGTCCTTTCATTGTAAGGACAATCCATACCCTGTTCCAGAGGTCCCAAAGGGAAGTACATCAAGGGGCTAAGGATGTTCACAATTACATTTCCTGGGTCTCTGGGTCAGTAAGATGAAATAACAGTGGCCCAGGTTCCACTTTTGAGTGATGGCATTTCTAGGAACCAGATCACACAATCCCATTCTACTGGATATCTATGATGGATGTGTCCTTTGGGGGAGTCACCATATATTTGTTGATTGAACAAATGTATGTCAAGTACCCAATATGTGTCAGACACTGTCATATTTTCTGGAAATGCAATAATGTGTTAGACCTGCTCTTTACCCCCAATTTGCTACAGCCTATTTGAAGGAGACAGATTTATGACTAAAAACCTCCCATCAACCATGATTAGTGCCACAAGGGGTGATAATTGGGTGCTTTGAAAACATTAAGTGGGAAAATGACCTAGTTAGTACATGCTAAGTAAGCTGTGGCCTAAGTATAACAATAACAGCAGACATTCACAGGGTCTTATTCTGTACCAGTCACCCACTTCAGTGTTCACATATATTAGCTTATTTCATCCCACTTACAACACTATGCAATTGATAGAGTACTCCCTATTTTACAGATAAGGGAAGTAAGGCATTCAAAGATCAGCTTCAATGTCTATGATCACATGACCAGAAAGGGGTGGAGCTGTGCCAAAAATACAGGAGCTCAATTCTTTTAAACACCATGTGTCTCTGAGGCAGATTGAGTCAAGGGAGGGGAGGGGGGAGAAAGCCTTCCAGTCAGAAGGAACAACCTGTATGAATACTAAAAGGCAAAGGGAACCAAAAGTGGTTCTGTGTGGACATTTTGTGACCAGCACTGAAGAAACAGGTTTCAACCAGAGTCAAATGAAAGGTTTAGGGAAAGCAACAGTCCATCATAGTTGTTATCAGTCCCTGCTCTCCAGTCACTCTATCTCAAAGGGTAACTGCTTCTTTAAGGTCAGGGAAAAGTTTCAATTCATTTTTATTATAAAATTTCTGTCTCCCCACCACCAATCCCATACTTAACAATTGTTGCCATGTTTAGTGTCAAGCTGGGCACATAGAACTGGGTTATGTCAATGATGATGTCACACAAGAGATACTGGAAGCTTTGGCACTCATTCAGATCCTATCTTCTCCTCCATGAGGCTGGCAGTCTAAGATCTGCCTGTGGGAGAGCAAATTTGGCTGCCAATTGATGGATATTCAGGACTAACTCAGAGTCCCCAACTTGGGAGATGTTGGTACATCACCTACAGCTAGGAGGAGGAATAAAAATCCTTCCGAGGCTGTTCTTAGGTCACATCCACTGAGACAAGATGAAACAGTTATCCAGAATGAAGAGGCTTTTAAGCTTTTAGAAAAGGAAGGAAGGAAAATTGCCTCTGATTTCTCCTGAGTCAGATTTCCCTTGGTTGCTCTTGGACCTATTTCCCCATGAGCCAAAGGGAAGAAAATAAAGGGCTTGGAGTGAAGGGATGAAGCTCACTGAGTCTTTCATGGGGAAGTATTTCCCATGATTTGGTAGACAATTAACATATGAATTGATAAATGAAGGGTAAGTGATTGAGCAAACACAAAAATTCTACTCTGAGTCCGAGGGGCTTTCCAGAATAGGCATAGGCAAATTACCCAATTATCAGATTTGTAATGTAACTGCTTTATATAAATGGAAAGCAAAGGAAGAAATGAGTATGCAACTGGGGTAGAGGAGTGTGGGTTTGGGAAAGAGGGGTTAGGACATTGATACTACATTTTTATTAAATTTTCTAATGAGATGGAAAGCATCTTTGGAGGAATTAATAAAATAAAATTGATCAGGACGTTATGGGAGTGTGTAGTATGATGGAGCACAGTATCCCATGTTCATTCCAGTGGTGTCTATCCTTTTGAGATCTACTGACACATCCTGAGCTCAGGCACTTCTCTACCTTCTACCTACCTCTTTTAAAGAATCTAACAGCCTGTAACAGTATAGCCCCAATTCAGGTTCACAGTTTTCATTCCTGCTTTCCCTAATTTGATCTTCTGCTATAATTCCTATTTGTGTACTCTTTCCCCAACCAGTTTCCCTCTCCCCCACTCCTCTGATGCTCCCCTATGCTGCCATCCAATGGCTCATTAATGCTTTCTTTTCACTATTGGTCCTCTGTGTGGTCTCTTACACCCTTCCTCTCTATCCTATTTCTCTTGCTGAATTTTCACATTCCTCCATTCCTTGGCACAAAATTTATGCTTCCATTATTTCTTTCTTCATCCTGTACTCTCCAATCTTTTGTGGTTATTCAGAAACCAATGGATATCCTTAGGCTAACAGCACCTTGGTTCCACAAACCTTCACTGAAGTTTTTGTGTTATGGTCATCTGAATTTTGGGTAATCAAAGCTTTCAGACATGACATAAATTTTCTACCTTCACCCTGAAGGAGATAATCTAATAAGGACATGTTAAGAGGATATTCTGTTCTGAGAAACACAATTTTAACTTTCTTTTGTTGCTTTGTTATGAGAGGTAAAAAGAAGAAATGTAAGAGCCTTAGCAAAATATACAAATTATTTGTCTAAATATGATTCATTCTACATTAGCTTTCCTTAAAAATTAGGTTAAAAACAAGTTACCATATATCCTGTTTCTTCCCACTTGAAATTTACTTAGAAAATTACTTGCATAGAAAGCTTTTTTCAGAGATTCATATAATATTACAAATGCTCAGGAATATGAGGCCATTTTCATGTTTCAACAGAAAAAATTCAGTTGGCATTCAAAAAGTAAATGTCAAAATAAAAAGAAAATTAAAATGGAAGAATCTCCAGTTATAAACATAAAATCCCAATAAGTATTACAGCATTTTCAAAGAGTAAAACCTTGCTATAAGGCAATATTATCATTAATATAATTGTGCACAGGACATTATCCACAGCAGTATCCCCAAAGAAGGAGGAATAAGCAATGTGACACACATTTGGGAGATGATAGGGATGGAGATGTCTCCAGGGATGCATGAGACCCGAGTCCTGGGCTTGTAACTAAGGACCCCAGGGCCCAGGGTGGTCATGTACATAACTCTCTCTTCTCAGAGGCTTAAAATAAAAAAGATGGTTCTGAGAAGCCTACAGCATCAAAATCAATAAATCCAAATTTCCAAGCTCAGTAAGATTCCAAGGATATTAAGGAGGTCTTCTTCCTCAGCTTCATCTGAGCAGATCTCAAATTCATCAAGCTACAGGTCCTTTTCAGAGCATCAATAGGTCAGGTGTGCATGTATTGACCAAAATGCACATGGTAAAAGGGGTAGCTGTTGAGTGGCACACCAAAATCACATTTTCACACATGGGGAAAGCATTCCAGTATGTCAGACTGAGTTCTCCAAAGACAGCATAATAGAATTTGCTCCCCCCACCCCCGTATAACCAACATGGAGTTTTGTCTACCTCTTGGATACCTTCCAGGAGTTGCTAAGTCATGTATCCCTGAACCCACCATCCAGGCAAAGGATGAAGAAAGGCCCTGTGCAGTGTCCATGGCCTGGTTTCTCACCAGGAAGCAAGGCTTCCACTGTGTGACCAGCTCCCCTGTGTTCTCTTCCTTGGAGGCTATCCTGCAGCACACAGAGTGTGGCATGAAGGAGGGATTCAGCTGCCACATCTTCTATGAGGAGATGCTGAACAGGCAGCAGCCACCCTCAGCACTATGCCAACACAGACAGTGGCACCAGCAGTTGCAGGAAATTTTGATGGTAGCCATGAAGAAGGAAGTAAAAGAAAGGGAATAAATCTGTCAATACCTGCACTATAAGTTGGAAGAGAAGAAACAGGAGCTGAACAGGCTGAGGTAAGAGGTGATGAAACTGCCCAGGCAGGAGAGCTGGCAGAAGAAACTGAGAGCAATTCATCCTCTATTGCAGAGGAAACACTTAATGACCCACCATAAGACACCCTAACTTGTAAAAAGCATGGTTTCAGGCTGGGAAATGCACACTTTTCTGTGAAAATCTCCATTCAGGCTACTGTAATCCATACCCTATTTAAGAATATCTACTCCATACATTGTAATGTACTGTACACTTTTATAAGTTCTAATAAAATGCATAATGGCCTGTATCTGTCATTGCAAGATCATGCAGAACAATTCCAATGCCCTAAAAATGTCCCATATTTCACCCATTCTTCCCTTCAATTTTTGCAATAGAAAATCTTGCAATTTTGGAAGAAACAGTTCACAGTTCTATGCATTAATATTGCAGGCTTAACATGTTAATCTGTATTCTTTTATTAGTTACTGTCTATGTTCTCAAGAGACTTTTGACCCTCTATTTGAGAACCTAGCAGGATTCCCAAGAATGGGAGTTTAATATTTTCTTGCTTATTGTGTGGGTCTCCACCCAGTGAGATACACTCTGACAAGATGAATACTTTCATATTCCATTGACGCATGTCCCAGTTGCACCCTTTCCCACATATGTCCCCACACCCAACACCTTGCATGAATAACTCCACTTCTATATTTACTAAAAGAACATTCCCACCATTGCAGTTTTTTTTTTTTTTTGATGGATGTAGGCCATTTTCCATCAGAATATACCATGCAGAACTGGGTGGGAGAGAGTGTGGTCTGTGATTTGAACCATTGCAGTTTTAACCACATACCTACAAGTTCTCAGAATTCACCTGTTCCCTCTTCCAGCCCTCCCCTGTGTTCCATGGAGAGTCCAACCCAAACCCCCAACCTGCTCACACTCACAGTCTAGCACCTTCAACCCCACTCACATCCCTGCACCACTATTACCCATATCAACTGCCAAACAACCTCATTCCTCCTTATTATATATTTGAAGACACAACTTTAACACAGCTAAAAGCAAATGCATTTTATTTAATTATGCTGTATTTTCAGTACCAGCTTATAAAAATATGTATCTGCAAGCATGGCATCAGAGATTTTTCAGATTGTCAATATAAAAGTTGATTTATATCTATCCTTCTGACAGTACCATGCTGTTTTTTTAATATACTTTTTTATTTTTTAAAGAAACTTAGATTGCATAATTGTTACCTAAATAATATAGGGGATTCCCATATGTCCCTCTCCCTAGCCTCTCACATTTTCCCGTATCAACATCCTTCATTAGTGTGATACATTTGCAACAATTGATGAACACATCTTGGAGCACTGCAACTAAGTGATTATTACAGTTTATATTGTAGTTTGCACTCTCTCCTGCACATTTTTGCAAGTTATTACAAGATATACAATGGCCTGTATCTGTCATTGCAATGTCATTCAGGATAATTCCCAAGTCCCAAAAATGCCCCCAAATTACACCTATTTTTCCCTCTCCCTCCCCTCAGAACCTCCAGTGTCCACTGCCTCCACATCCATGATAAAAGTTCTTCCATTGCTAGGATCACAAGTCTACAGTAGAACAACTGTAAGCCTATTCTAATTCATTGTCCATTACCCAATTCTGTGGATTCTGTGATGGTGATGCCCACTCTACCTCTAATTGAGAGGGGGTTTAGTTCCCATGATACAGATGGATGGGACTTTCTTGCTTGTGGTTGTGTACTCTCTCTATTCCTTGAGATGGTTGTTGTCATTCATGACCTTGTTAGTTGTCCTGCATGAGTGCAATGAACTGGAGAGTAGATGTTGCAACACAAATGAGATTCAGGGCCCAACTGGCACATGGACAGCCCAAAGATTTAAGTCTCTTGGACATACAACTATCAATTATAGTACTAACTATAGGTTCAAATAGAGGGACAGCAGAACCTTGTGTAGGGAAAACACAACTAAGTCCAACTCTATCATATGGGAAGTGTAAATTCCCAAGTACTGCTGGGCAAACTCCTGAGCTGTCTGCCCTGCCTATAGAGCTCTCAGGAGTCCTGCAGTTTGTGGTAATATTTACTTTGGCAGTCAATGAGATCCTGCTCAGATGTGCATAAGCATAACCTCTGAAATGACTTCCTGACTCACTTTGCAGTCTCTTAGCAATATAAAATCATTTGTCTTTACACTTTCCCCCTTTTAGTCAAGGTATTTTTCCAGTTGCATTGCTAGTTGATTTTTGGTAGTATTCCCTCTTTGCTAAGGAGGCTCATACTCAGGAGTCATGTCCCATGCTGGGGGAAGTTAATGCATTTATATGCTGAGTTTTGGCTTAGAGAGAGGCCACATTAGAACAACAAGGAGGCTTTCAGGAGGTAACACTTAGGCAATCTATAAAACTATGCTAAGTTTCAATTTCAAAGGTAAAGGTTCATAAGTACAGGGCCCATCAATGGTCCATCCTCTTTCAGTTGTCACTGCCCCTGTATTCAGGGCATTGTTGATGTCCCATTAAAGAATGTGGCAGAGCTCATCAGGATTGGTTATTCTATGAATTTCCACCCACTGTGACAATGCCCCATGAACACTTGAATACATTCATATGCTTTATAGGCATGCCCCAAGTGAACCTCCTCACATGCATCCCCCATCTCAGACACTCTGCAACAATGATCCTCCTGCCACAGTTGTAACCCTTCTATGATCCAACACTTCTTCAAAATTGAAGCCAACAAAATAACCAAATACAATTAATAGGAAAATGATATAATATTGATGGTTTTAAAAATAGCAAACAAAATACAAAACTATTTTGTTTGAAATAATAAAAAATAAAAATATGAAGTTTTAAAAAATTTTAAGAGTATGTCTTTCAATACTGTAAGATCTGTTGTCTTGTGTATATATACAATGACATTTGCTTCCATTTATGCACCTAATGTTTTTTTTAATTTTTACTTTCTCTTCAAAGAAGCTTTAGGTTACAGAAAAGTCATGTACAGAATATAGATAATTCCCATATACCCAATATCCCATCCCATTTCCCCTTTCCTCTATTAATAACATTTTACATGTGTATGGTACCTTTGTTACAATTGATGTACAAAGATTGAAACACTGCTATTAGCCATGGTCAATATTTTACACTGTGGTTTACATTTTGGACTGTACAGTTTTATAGATTTTGATGAAGTTTCATGTGGTCTGTATCCATCCATGCAGGATCATGTAGAACATTTCAATCACCCCAAAAATGTCCCATGTTTCATCTATTCTATTCTTCCCTCCTTTTCTCCTCGGGACCCACGGTATCCACCAAGATTAACTCATTGAAGGATGAGAGTCATAATTACTTACAACAACATTAGGGGCTTAACATACTGGCCTGTCCTCCCCTATTAGTCACTGCCTATGCTCTCAAGAGACTCCCACCACTCTATTTTGAGATCATAGAAGGACTCTGGTGGATGGGAATCCAACACCTCACTCATTATGTGAGTCTCCACCACCTGATACAACAAATTATGACACTTCCTAGAAACCTGCCACAGGTAAAACCTGTCTCACATGCCCCCCACATCCAACACTTTAAACGAGTATCCCTCCCCTTAAATATTTGCCAAAAGAATATTCCCAGTGTTGTAGTTTAAACCACATACCCACAGATCTCCAGAGTTCACCTGCCCCTCCCTCAATCTTTCCCCCAGTTCCATGTGCAGACTAATCCATCCCCCCCACCCTACCCCTATCACAGACCAGTAAAGCCCATCTCAAAAGCATCACTGCATCACTGTTATGCCCATCAACTGCATAACTACACCCTTCCAACTTATCCTAGATTTTGCCCATATGGGCATTGACTCATGACTTTCTTCTCCCTTCCTTTCTCCTATAAACCTGTCTTCCAGACTGAAGCTCTGTGAGCCTACTCAATTTGCTTAATTCATATCAGTGAGGTAATGTAATATTTGGCCTTCTGTGCCTGTCTTGCTTCACTCAACGTAAGGTCATCAAGTTTAATCCAAATTATCTGATGTGTTAATACTGCATTCCTTCTTACAGCTGAGTAATATTCCATTGTAAGTGTGTACAACAATTTGTGTATCCATGCATCTGTTGATGGACATTTGGGTTGTTTCCAATGTTTGGCATTGTTGAATAATGCCACTATGAACATTGGTATGCATATTTCTGTTTATGTCCCTGTTTTCAATTTTTCTGGGTATATACTGAGGAGTGTGATTGCTGGATCACATGGCAGTTCAATAGTTAGCTTCCTAAAGAACTGCAAAACTGTCCTCCAAATGGCTTCACCATTCTACATTCCCACCAGCAGTAGATGAGTATTCCCATTCTTCCACATCCTCTCCAACACTTGTAGTGCTCTGTTTTTTAAATAGCTGCCAGTCTAATGGGTGTAAAATGATATCTCATTAAAGTTTTGATTTGCATTTCCCTAATAGCTAGTGATGTTGATCATCTTTTCATATGCTTTTTAGCCATTTGTACTTCTTCTGTGGAGAAATTTCTATTCAAATCACTTGCCCATTTTTAAAATGGGTTGTCTTTTTATTTTTGAGGTGTAGGATTTCTTTATATATACTGGATATTAGGCACCTATCAGATATATGGTAACCAAATATTTTCTCCCCTTGTGTGAGCTGCCTTTTCACTTTCTTGACAAACTTCTTTGAGGTGCAAAAAATTTTAAATATGGGGAAGTC
>JAQZBX010113882.1:0-10064 GCA_029593785.1 Cabassous unicinctus
AAGGATGACCACTGTCACCTCTTTTATTTAACATTGTGTTAGAAGTACTTGCTCAAGCACTTAGGTAAGAAAAAGATATGAAAGTCATCCAAATTGGAAAGGAAGAAGTAAAAATTTCACAAATGGCAGATGACATGATCCAATACATAAAAAGCCATGACAAATCTACAACAAAGCTTTTAGAGCTTATAAATGAGGTCAGTAACGTGGCAGGTTACAAGATCAATGAGCAAATCTCAGTAGCCTTTCTGTACACCAATAATGAGCGAAAGGAGGAAATCAAGAAAAAAAATCCCATTTACAATAGCAACTAAAGGAATCAAATTCCTAGGAATAAACTTAACTAAAGACGTAAATAACTTGTATGCAGAAAACTACACAGTAATGTTAAAGGAAATCAAAGGAGACCTAAACAAATGGAAAAATATTCCCTGTTCATGGAGAGGAAAACTTAACATCATTGAGATGTTTACTCTACCCAAATTGTTTTACAGATTTAAAGAAATCCCAATAAAAATTACCACAGTATTTTTTACTGAAATGGAAAAGCTAACTATGAAATTTATAGTTAGTGAAAGACATATTGAAACAGAAAAACAAAATTGGAGGAATCACACTACCTGATTATAAAACATACTAAGAAGCTACAGTGGTCAAAATTACATGGTATTGGCAGAAGGATAGACATACTTGCTAATGGAAGTAAATTGAGTGTTCTGATATAGATCCTCACATATACAGTCAATTGATGTTTCACAAAGCCACCAAGTCCACTCATCTGGGAGAGAATGGCCTCTTCAACAAAAGTGCATGGAGAACTAGATATCCATATCTGAAAGAGTAAGAAATGAACACCCTCTCACACATTATACAAAAATTAACTCAAGGTGGATCAAATACCTAAATATAAGAGCCAAGATTATTAAGACCTTGGAAGATAATGTAGGAATGCATTTACAAGTTCTTGTATTAGGAAATGGTTTCATGAATGTTACAACCAAAGAATGAGAAATGAAAGAAAAAATAGAGAAATGGGACCTCCTCAAAATTAAAAACTTTTGTACCTCAAATGAGTTAGTCAAGAAAGTGAAAAGCAGCCTACTCAATGGAAGGAAATACTTCGTAAGCATACATCTGATAGGGACCTATTATCCAGCATATATAGAGAAATCCTACACCTCAAAAATAAAAAGACAACCCATTTGAAAAATGGGCAAGTGATTTGAACAGACACTTCTCCAAAGAAGAAATACAAACGGCTAAAAAAAAAAAGAAAAAGAAAAGATGCTCAACATCACTATCTATTAGGGAAATGCAAATAAAAACTACAATGAGATATCCTCTTACTCCCAACAGACTGGTGGCTATTTTTTCAAAAGATGACTACAAGTGTTAGAGAGGAGGTGGAAGAATGGGAACCTTCATCCCCTGCTGGTGGAAATGCAGAATGGTGTAGCTATTGTGGAGGCCAGTTTAGAAGTTCCTCTGGAAGCTAACTATAAAAATGCCATAAAATCCAGGAATCCCACTACTTGGTATATACACAGAATAATAGAAAGCAGGGAAATGAACATATATATGCACACCAATGTTCATAGCAGCATAATTCACTATTGCCAAAATTTGGAAACAACCTAAATGTTCATCAACAGATGAATGGATAAGCAAACTCTCATATATACACACACTGGAATATTACTTAGTTGTAAGAAAGAATGCAGTAGTAACACACAAGATAACATGGATGAATCTTGAAGACCTTAGGTTGAGTGAAGAAAGCCAAGCACTGAAGGACACATATTATGTGACATCACTGATATGAATCAAGTAAACTGAGCAGATTCACAGAGCTGGAATCAGGAGGATATGTTTACAGGTGACAGAAAGGGAGAAGAAGATTGAGAGTCAATTCCTGTATGTGCAAAATCTATGATAAGGCAGGAGGGTTTAGTTATGCAGTGGATGGGTGTGACAGTGGTGCAGTGATACTATTGGGTTGGGTGGTTCCCCTCTGTGAGGAAGCAGGGTGATGGTGAGGGTTGGACTGTCCATGAGACTCAGGAGAGGGTCAGGGGAGGGAGCAGGTGAGCTCTAGGGATTTTCAGTTATGTGGTGGAAACTGCAAAGTTGGGACTGTTGTTTTGGCAAATACAGCAGGGGAGGATGACTGGTTTAGGGTGTTGGATTTGGGGGGCATGCAGGACAGGGTGTACCGGACAGGCTTCTAGGGAGTGTGTGAGTGTTCATCTTGACACAGTGTATTGTATTAGTGGGTTGGGACACACACAATAATTGGGAACGTGTTGGGCTCCCATCCTGGGGAGTCCTGCTATAGTCTCAATTAAAGGAATGGGAGTCTCTTGAGAGAATAGGCATTGGGGGGGACAGGAGAGGATCATAAGCCCTCAATGTTGTTGCAAGTAACTATGAATCTTATTCTTCATGGAGTGAAACTTGATGGTATCCATGGGTCCCAAGGAAAGGGGAAGGGAGGAATATAAAAGATGGAATATGGGGATTTTGGGGTGTGTTTGAATTGTTCTACATGCTCTTGCAATGTTGGAAACAGGCCATTTTATATTTCATTAAAATTTATAAAGTTATATGGTCCAAAATGTAAACCATAATGTAAATCATGGACCATGGTTAGTAGCAATGTTTCAATATTTGTACATCAATATTTAACAAATGTACCATCCATATGTAAAATGTTATTTATAAGAGAAATGGGGAAAGGAGGAGGATGCTGGGTATATGGGAATCTCATATATTCTGTACATAATTTTTCTGTTGCCTAAAGCTTCTCTGAAGATAAAATGAAAAAAAAATAAGACACTGGGGGAACAAATGTAAGAAAATGTCACTGTACATACAAGACAACACATCTTTCTATGATGAAAGATATAATGTCAAAATTTTTTTAATTTAATTTTTTTACTATTTCACATTTTAAAAAATTTTTGTATTTTATTTGTTATTTTTAAAACTATCATTATTTCATTTCCTTATTAATTTTTTTTTGCTTATTTTGTTGGCTTCATTTTTGAACATTTTGAGTCACAGAAGGGTTATGACTGTGGCAAAAGAGGATCCTTAATGTGGGATGTCAGTGATGGAGGATGCATGGGAGGATGTTCACCTAGGGCATATCTATAAGGCATATTAATGTGTTCAGTTGTTCATGGGGAATTGTCATGATGGATGGAGATTCACACAATAACTGAAAGAATATGAAATTCTCATCCTGGGGAGCTCTGCGACATTCTCTAGTGGGAGAGCAAGAATCCCCCAAGTATAGGAGCCATGACTAGTAAAGGAAGATGGATCATTGATGGGCCCTTGATATTGATAACTGTACTTATGAACATTTTCTTTAGAAAGTGAAAGTTGGCCTATTATTAGAGTTTGCCTAAATGTTACCTCTTGAGATCCTCCTTGTTGCTTAAATGTGGCCTCTCTCCAGGCCAAACTCAGCATACAAATGCATTACATTCCCCCTAATGGGGCATGACTCCTGGGAATGTGCCTTCCTGGCACTAAGGGTTTATTACCAAGCAGCTACTAGTAATGCAACTGTGAAAATTCCATGAACAAAATGTGGAATGGGTAAAGACAAATGAGTTTATATGACTAAGAGAATTCAAAGTGAGTCAGAAGGTTATTCCAGATGTTATGCTTATGTAAATCTCAGCAGAATCTCTTTGACTACCATAGCAAATATATTGCCTCAAATAACTGGGTTCCTGAGGGCTCTAGAGACAACCAGACACTATAGGCAAGGTTGATATCTCAGGAATTTTGTGCCTGCTAGGGGGCCTACTTTGAAATTTATTCTCCCCAGTGTGACAGAGTTGGACTCAATTGTGGTTTACCTACACATGGCCCTTCTGTCCATCTATTTGAACTTACAATTAGTACTAAGGTAGGTAGGTGTACATCCAAGAGACTTAAATCTTTGGGCTGTCCATGTGCCTGCTAGGTCCTGAATCTCAACAGAGTTGCAACACCTACTCTCTAGTTCATTGGACTCACCCAAGACAACTAACAAGGAAATGATGATGGACAAAAACTTTCCCAAAGAACAGAGTCTACAACTGCAAGCAAGAGAGTCCCATCTGTCTGCCCCATGGGTTCTAAACCCCCTCTCAATTAGAGGGTAGAGTTGGCATCACCATCCCAGAATCTTCAGGATTGGGGAAGGAATGATGGACTAGAGTAGACTTACTGTTATTCTACTATAGACTTATTGTTTTTCTAGCAAGGGAAGAACTTTTATCATGGATTTGGGGGCTGTGGTCACTGGAGGTAATGAGGAGAGGGAGAGAGAAAAATAGGGATAATATGGGTGTGTTTTTGAGACATTGAATTGTCCCGAATGACATTGCAATGACAGATACAGGTCATTATATATCATGTCATAACTTACAAAGTTATTTGAGAGTTTACTCTATAATGTAAATTAAAATCCACAATTAGTGGCAATTTTCCAATGTGCATTCATCAATTGTAACAAATGTAGCACACTAATGATGTTCATGTGGGAAAGTGTGGGAGGGTTAGGGAGTGAGGCATATGAGAATCCCCTACATTTTTAGGTAACATTTATGTAATCTAAGAATCTTTAAAAAAAATTTTTTTTAAGTATAACTAAAAGAATTGCTGTCACCTCGGAACTGTTAGTAATGATAGAATGATAGAATAATGAAAAATCTTACTCACTATTGGGCTATTATAGTGTTATTAGCTAAATGTAGACTGTCTAATTCCATTTTTCAAAACACTTATTAAAAACTTTTGACATAAATGCTATGATTTAAGCAAATGAAAAGTAGCAGTGGGGGAGACAAGTATCCATCTTCCAATGCATAAATGTGTCAGAAATGTAGAGTCACTGGGAATCAGAGGCTAGGAGTTGAATGGGGAGGCAAGAATGACACTCAGAAGTCCTTTTGAAAGTCCTATGCATATGTTCCCTGAAGACCCAAGAACTAGAGTTGAGGGGCCAGGTCGGGTCATATGAGCAGAGAGACCTATGGGGCAAAGGGAGACCATGCCCATCCCTAGGCCAGCTGGGTGCTCTGCTGGACACACCAGTGAAGGGATGCCCTGCCCTAGCATCAGGAATAACTCCATTCATAGAGCTAGTTCTAGTTGTCTCTGAACAAACTTTCCTTTATCCTTCTTGATTGTGTTATTGCATAACAGAGAGTCAGTTCATCCAACACTTACTTATAAAATTCCCTACAATCCTGGCATGAGGTTGTACTTAAGCTGGCAAAGTTTATTCATCATGGTGGAATTGCTTGCTAGCTTCTGGTGTAGGAATCTGGGATCTTTCATCCATGGACACCTGATCAATGAGCCCTGTCTCAGGGTGACCCTGCACCTCAGCTCTTGGTGCATTTATGAGACCTGGAATTCTAAAATTCAAACTCTGGCAATTAAAAAATCACTTAATGTAAGTTCTACACAAAACTTTGCCCTATGCAATGTGCCCTTACACTTTCTGTATAATGTTTTTCCCAACTATCACATCAGTAGTTTCCATGTGCCCCAAATGCCTTCCTGCTCCTTCTGCCTCCACTTCTCAGAGGGTCCCTTGCATGGCTCCTTCAACATGCTTTGTGCATTGTGGTTGAAAGGATGAAGCACATGGCACACATCACACAGAGGAAGATCCAGCTTACACAGAGGCTCAGTCCACAGAATCCTGGGGCTCTCTGTTGGCACCCCTCTCTGTACTTGGCTGGCATCCTTATCTCCCTCCCACTTTGCCTCTGCCTGATTATTTGATGCTTCCAACTCTGAGTACAGGTTTTCCTTCCTGATTTTAACCCAATTCTGCCCTTTTTCACCCAAAGGACAGCCTGACCAAGAGGCAGAGGGAAGCTGTAAGCAGGAAGGATGGAGTGCCATTACAGATCAGCTGCTAGAGAAACAGGAAGAAGAGGCAGTGGAAGACATAGGAAAGGAATTGGTGCCCCAGGAAACACTGGAAAACCAGGGATATCCTTGGCCCTCCACCAGAGTTTTCGGAGGAGAGGTAGGGCTGGAAAATCTGGTTTGGAGGTAAGGTCCTGTAAGGAGGATTGGGCTGCTGTTCAAATTTAAGCATAAGCAGCCACTTACCCAGAGTGGACCCTAAACCCAGCTCTCTCAAACCCTTAGAGCCTGCCCTGCAGTTGTACTTCTTTTGTGTGTTCCCTGATATAATTTTTTTCTGGCACTTGTCCTTCCTTTCAGTGTCCTTGGTGTCCTTGGCACACCCAGCAAAGTACTCACTCTTTTACTTAAGAGCCACCCTGGGAGCCATGAAGAGCATAGCCCTGGTTCCAGGGTCTGTGTGTGGCCTGGAAACTAAAGGTGTTAGCTAACCAGGACAATCACATGCAATGGGTGTGGGGTGGAACTCTTTGATATCTATTGTAGGTTGTACTGCTGATTCATGGCTCAACTTTCTTCTGGTATCTTGCACTTTGACACTGTCAGAGCTTCCTTTTTGAGTTTATCCCTGTTTCTGGTAGCTGGAAAGGTGTTTGCTAAAAGTTTCTTCACTTAAGCAACTCTAAAATTTCTAATACACTAATTAAGCTAGTTTTCTATTGATCTAATTTTAGAAATTACCTCTTTGTTCTTCATTCTCTGAAGGATATAAACTAGACCCTCTCAGTTTTGTTTACACGAATAAGATAATGTATCAAAGCAAAACCAGACAGAATGATGTCAGGAGTACCTTATGACCCATTAAATCTGTAACTTTTCTCAGAGACAAAAAGCTTGATATCCTTGAGCTGTTGGCACAATATCTAAGCTGTGGTTTATTAGCCACTGAAACCAAGGACAAGTGGAACATGGTTGAGACAATGTGGGACTGACAAATTGCATATACCCTCCTCACAAGATCCTGTTATTACATTTTTTACTTGTACTTCTTCTCACCTACCCCTTTTCTCTTTTTTGCCTATAAATATTCTATCTCCCAGTTTCACTGTGAACTAGTGTGGGGGAAGATTCTCCCAATTCCTTATTTCTGTGCTCACTATAAATCACCTTTTCACTGAGAGACATGTTTCTTCTTTGTGGTGCTAGATCAGGTGGGCCCTTCTATTGGAAATGAACCATGCTTATGGTAACAATTTGGTGAGCCAAGCAGGAGCCACACTGCTCTGTGATGCAGGCTCTGGAGTAGCCCAATCCATGTGTTGTCAATCATGGGGCTTCCCTGGATCCCCTAGCTCTGTACCCAGCAGCTGCCTGGGGATTTCCCTGGAAGAATAAGATTGGAGGTTCTCAGGGAGGTTTCTGCTTTTTCAGACACTGCAAGCTTTGTGTGAAGGTGATTCTGAAGCTGGGCTTTTCCCTGTGCTAGATAAGTGTGTAAAATTCTTTCTTGTTCTGATCTGTGTTTACTTTCACTTTGTCAGTCTGCTCGTGCTTCGGATTTCATAAATCATATTTAGGGCTTGCTGGTTGATTTTGTATTTTGAAGTTGGGTAACCTGATGACTTTGAGAGCTCCTGTTCTTCATATTCTGTCTTTGTCATTTCTGTTATTGTTGCCTCACCATGGGAAATTTCAGAATGTGCTAGCTATATCTCCTCTGGGTTGTAATTTGGAAATTTGATCTAAACTTGGAGGGGACCCCCTTAAGAAAAAGAAAATTATTTTCTATTGCAGTGTTGCCTGGCCACAGTATAAATTGGATGGCAGTGAAAAGTAACCTGAAAATAAGTATTGGCAATACTATCTTGCAATTGGATTTATTTTGTGAAAGAAATCACAAATGGAATTAGTTTAACTACCAGAGAAGTGTAAAAACTTAGTAAGGTTAGTGCTCTCTGTTCTGTTTCCATGTTAATTATAATGTGATCTGGATAGTCATATTAATGAAATTGGTGCTGGGGAGTGGGTGTAGCTCAGTGGTTGAGCACCTGCTTCACATATGAGGTCTCATGATCAATCTCTGAACCTCCTAAAAAGTAAAAATAAAATAAAATTGTTGCTGTTAAAATTTAGTACCTATTGAACTGGACAATGCTATCAAGGAAAAAGAGAAGAAATAGAAAAATGATAACTACTTTTTTAAGCCTGCAGTTCCATCATGGTTTAGCCCTACAAGCAACCAGGTCCCCTAACTTGTCTCCAGAGATCTGGTTTGGATAAATGTCCTTGTAAATATTTCATAATACATCTCTTTGAAATACTGCTAAAATAGTAAACTAAAGAAAGCATATATTTCTGAAAAACATCCCCTATGAACTATCAATATTCCAATATTGCATACTTTTATGTATTTGAAATGAAGAGATGTTACATTTGCATTCAACCAAATTAAATCATTACTCTGACAAGTTTGTTTAATTTTGATGGTAATTGCATGTTGTAAGGGATTTGGTTGGAGACAGTATCTAAAATCATTTTGGTAACTTAAGCATGTTAGGTATATAGAGTATGTTTTTTATTATTACTATGGATAAAGAAAGAAATTTTATCCTAAAATTTTAGTAAGAAAGAGGAAAATATGGCATGAAACCTGAAACAATATAGAAAGGGCAGAAGGTTCACATAAAAGGAAATTTTGTGGTAAAAGTTGGGTAAGATTTGATCGGTCTATCTAAAACATTTTAAAAGACAGTATCAAATAGTATACTGATGCAAAACTAAAATTTGGTTCTTTCTCTTTTAAAATGAAAAAGTTTCTTAAATCATTAGTCTGATATAGTAAAAGGTTATAAAGAGTTTTTCTCCTGAATAATGTGTATACAAAGCAGAAAATCAGGTTTATCATAATAGCTTATTGTACTTTAACCTTATCATGTCCTTTGTTGTTTAAGATAAGCCAGTCTTCTCACTTTTAAAGGAACATAATTTTCAAACCTAAAAATTTTTAAAATTTTGCCCTCCCAAATCAAATCCTGTAAAGTATCTTTTAATTTCAAATTGTTGTAAAAGATTTGTTCCTTCACCTTGTAAAAATTGAAGTATTAAAAATAGTTCAATTCAGCTGATATGTTATAAATTAAAAGGGATGGACTTCAGTGTTGCCAAACTCTCTTGTGCATTTAAACAAGCCCCCCAGTGCTATGCATGATGCCTTTCCATTTGAGTTATTGGTTAGGCTGGTCACTGACTCTGAAAACAATAAAAATATCTGTCACATCACCTGATCATGCTCCTGAAGCAGATGGAGCTACATAGCTGCTTGAAACACATGCAGCTCTTCCAGCCAGAGATGACTTGCTTTCCAGGACTAATGTTGCTGCAGTATACCAAGTGGAGCAATAGTTATCAGAGAAATGTATGTAAAACCTAATGAGACACACTTGACATTATGGCCTGCTCCCATGAAGAGAGGACATGTATTTCATTGTAAAGCTGGAGCTTAGTTATATTAACTGCAACTCAAAGAGAAACTTGTGCATTGTTCAATGTTAAGTACTGTACCTGTTGATTAGGTACATATGTTCATAGTATTGAAAATGTTAAAAGTCTTGTCACCTTTATTCATTTTCTAAGTAGTTAGTGAACTTATCTAAGAGATAAAAGAATGGTTTTCTTAAATAATGACTTTATTTTGCTTGCTATATGCTTTTCTTTTTGTTGCCTAAATTGTCTTTGTGAAATTATGTATACAGCATCTTCCAAAATGTTATAAAAAGTTTCTTCCCCCTAAACAGCAGGAAATAACTACAGAAGAAGAGACCTTTGCCCATTTTCCTTATATGAGAAATATTTACAAAATATATATTCTTAAGAATAAGAAGAGTGTAAAGACAAGGGAGGATATGATAGCTTGAAAACTGTGCTTATTAAAAATTTCTTCATTTAAGAAACTCTGAAAATCCTAATATACTAATTAAGCTAGTTTTCTATTAATCTAATTTTAGAAGTTTACACTTTTCACTTAGTTCCTTGAAGGGTATTAACCAGAATTTCTCATTTTTATTTATAAGAATAAGATAGTGTCTCAAAGCAAAACCAGACAGAATGGTGTCAGGAGCAACTTATGACTCAGTAAATCTATAACTTTTCTCAGGACCAAAAAGCTTGATATAATTGAGCTG
>JAQZBX010113883.1:0-10061 GCA_029593785.1 Cabassous unicinctus
AGAAGAAGAAGAAGAAGAAAGAAAGAACAGCACACTAATCCCAGACAAGCCAAAGGAAATAAATAATAAAGATTAGAGCAGAAATAAACGAAATTAGAAAAAAACAATAGAGAGATCAAAAAAACCAGAAGTTGTTTCTTCGAGAAGAGCAACAAAATCAACAAATCCTTAGCTAGACTGACAAAAAAAGAGATAAGTTGTAAATAAAATCAGAAATGAGATGGGGGTATATTACCACTGACTCCTCAGAAATAAGAGAGATCATAAGAGAATACTGTACACCAAAAAAGAACTGTACACCAAAAACCTAGACAATATAGATGAAATGGAAAAATTCCTAGAAACACACGAACAACCTACAATGACCCTAAAAGAAATAGAAAACCTCAACAAACCAATCACAAGTAAAGAGATTGAAATTATCATCAAAAACCTCCTAAAATGAAAAGCCCAAGACCAGATGGCTTCACAGGTGAATTCTACCAATTATTCAGAGATAATCTAATACCAATGTTGCTCAACCTCTTCCAAAAAATTGAACAGGAAGGAACACTACCAAATTCATTCTATGAAGCCACCATCGCCCTAATGCCAAAACCAGATAAAGATACTACAAAAAAAGAAATTTACAGACCAATTTCTCTAACGAATATAGATGCAAAAATCCTCAACAAAATATTTGCAAACCGAATCCAAAAGCACAATAGAAGAATTATACACCACAATCAAGAGGGTTTTATCCCAGGTATGCCAGGGTGGTTCAACCCAAGAAAATCAATTAGCATTATAAGCCACATTAATAAATTGAAGAAGAAAAATCACATGATCCTCTTGATTGATGCAAAAAGGCATTTGACAAAATATAACATCTCTTCTTTATACAAACACTATAAAAGATAGGGATAGAAGAAAGCTTTCTCAACACGGTATAGTGCATATATGAAAAACCCATAGTTAGTATTGTACTCAATGGTGAAAGACTGAAAGCTTTTCCACTGAGATCGGGAACAAGACAAGGATGCCCATTGTCACCATTGTTATTTAATATTGTGCTAGAAGTTCTAGCTAGAGCAATTAGGCAAAACAAGGAAACAAACAAGAAATAAAAGGCACACAAATAGGAAAGGAGAAGTATAACTTTTACTATTGGCTGATGATATGATCCTATATCTAGAAAATCCTGAAAAACCCACAACAAAGCTACTAGGCAAATAGGTTAGTTCAGCAAAGTTGTGGGATACAAGATTAATAAGCAAAAATCAGTAGCATTTCCTTACACTAATGATTAGCAATCTGAGGAGGAAATCAGAAAAAAATTCCATTTATAATAGTGACTAAAAGAATCAAATATTTAGGAATAAACTTAACCAAGGACATAAAGAACCTGTATTCAGAAAACTACAAAACACTGTTAAAATAAACCAAAGACCTAAATAAATGGAAGGATGTTCTGTATTCATGGATAGGAAGACTAAATATCATTAAGCTGTCAATTCTACCCAAACTGATTTACAGATTCTACGTAATCCCAATAAAAATCCCAATAGCCTTTTTTGCAGAAATGGAAAAGCCAATTATCAAATTTATTTGGAAGGGTGATGATCCCCAAATAGCCAAAAATGTCTTTAAAAAGAAGAAGGAAGTTGGAGAACTCTCACTTCCTGAATTTAAAGCATGTTACTTAGCTCCAGTGGTAAAAACAGCATGAAACTGGCATAAAGATATACATATTGACCAAAGGAAACAAATCAAGAACTCAGAAATAGACCCTCACATCTACGGTCAAGTTATTTTCGACAAGGCTGTCAAGACCACCCAGCTGGACCAGAACAGTCTATTCAACAAATGGTGCTGGGAGAATTGGATCTCTATATCCAAAAGAAAGAAAGAGGACCCCTATCTCACACCTCATACAAAAATTAACTCAAAATGGATCAAGGACCTAAACCATAAAACTCCTAGATGAAAATGTAGGGAAGCATCTTCAAGATCTTGTGGTAGGCAGTAGCTTCTTAAACCTTACACCCAAAGCATGAGCATTGAAAGAGAAAATAGTTAAATGGGACAGCCTCAAAATTAAACACTTTGGTTCATCATTATATAGATGACTTTTACTTCCAGCATATTATAAAATAGCTAAAAGTTAATATCTGAAATTATTGAAACTGGCTAGACCAAACCCACCCTTAGTATATGGTCATTTCTAACTAAAAACCTGCCATTGTGATGGTTATTCCAGATATATCTCCCCTTTGTATGTAGTCATTTCTACCTGCTATTATGATGATTATTCCAGATGGATCTTACCCTTGTATAAGAGCATTTCTATTGAAATGGCAGCCATTTCACCGTCCTCTGTTTGAAATTCATAAGAAAAACCCTGTATCTGACTCCTGTCCCCAGATGCCTTGATTTCTTGGTTGTTTTGTGATTATAATAACTTTGTGACACACTCCAGTTTGTATCCATCCCCCATCCTGTTCAGTCGCTTAATGTTTATTAATGAAGGAACCTGAGCCAGCCCCATCCACACCCCAAAAAAACCACTTTTGTTCAAAGTCAAAAGACTTTGTCAAGAAAGTGAAAAGGCAGCCTACTCAATGGAAGAAAGTACTTGGAAACCACATATCCAACAAGGGTTTGATATCCAAGTTATATAAAGAGATTATATAACTCAATGATAAATAGACAAGCAACCCAATTAAAAATGGGCCAAAGACTTGAATAGACATTTTTCCAAAGAGGAAATACAAATGGCCAAAAAGCACATGGAAAAATGTTCAACATCACTGGCTATTAGAGAAATACAGATCAAAACTACAATGAGATATTATTTCACATATTACAGACTGGCCATAATTAAAAAACAAAAACAAAAAACAAACAGAAAACTACAAGTCCTGGATAGGATGTGGAGAAATAGGAACACTCCTCACTCCTTCACTGTTGGTGGGAATGTAGAATGTTGCAGCCTCTGTGGAAGTCAATTTGGCAGTACCTCAAGAAGCTGAATATAGAACTGCTGTATGATACAGCAATCCTGGTACTAGGAATATATTCAGAAGAACTGAAAGCAAGGATGCGAACTGGTATTTGCACACTGATGTTCATAGCAGCATTATTCACAATTGCTAAAATATGGAACCAGCCCAAGTGACCATCAACTGATGAATGGATAAACAAAATGTGGTATATACATACAATAGAATGCTATTCAGCTGTAAGAAAAAAATGATAACAGGCTGCATATGACAGCATGGATGAACCTTGAGGATATTATGCTGAGTGAAATCAGCCAGATACGAAAGGCCAAATATTGTATGGTCTCACTAATATGAACTAAATATGATGAGTAAACTCATGGAGGTTAACTCTAGAGTATAGGTTACTAGGAGTTAGAATGTGGTTTGAGAATGGGAGCTGATGCTTAATGTATGTAGAAATTTTTTTTTAAAGATTTATTTATTTTCACCCCCCAGTTTTTGCTGTTTTTGTGCCCATTCGCTGGGCAATTCTCTGTGTCTGTTTCCTGCCCTCTCTTCTTATCCTTCTCCTCCTGTCTTCACCAGGATTCGATCCTGGGAACCTCCGATGTGGGAGAGAGGTGTCCTGCCACCTGCGCTGCCTTAGTTCCTGGTTTTTCTGCGCGTCTTGTCTTGGCTCTCCCTTGTGTCACTCTCCTGTTATGTCATCATCTTGCTGTGTGCAGTGCACCCACACACAGGGCCTGGCGCAACTGCTTGCGGGGCCTGACGGCACACCCACGTGTGCGGCCTGGGAGTGGGACCTGGCGGCATGCCCACACTCCCTCTATATATTTTTTCTTTATTTTACCGGGAGGTCCCAGGGATTGAACCCAGTTTCCTCCATATGGGAGACGGATGCCCAACCATTTGAGCCACATCTGTCCCCTGTATGTAGAATTTTTAATAAGGTTTATTGTAAAAGTGTCGAAATGAATACAGTTGATGGTAACACATTATGGTTGGTATAACTAATGCTGCTGATTTATAAATGTGATTGTGGCTGAAATTGGTAGTCTGTGGATGTTAATGTCAATTGAAAGGAAGCTAGAAAATAATCTAGGGAATGTATAACACAGTGATTTCAGTGGTGGATGAAGATTGTGATTAATAATATAAATATAAGAATGTTCTTCTTTTACAAGTGTTAAGAATTGGTAATACATGGGAAAATTACAACTTATGTAACTTATGGATGGTGCCTAACAATAACATTGTAATATTTTTGTAGCAATGGCAAAGAGGATATTATATCTACCAATTTTAATGGACAACAATAGGGAGGTATAAGGGGGTATGGGATTTTTTCCTTTTGGAGAAATGAAAACGTTCTAAAATTGACTGAGGTGATGACAGCATAACTCTGTGATGAAAATGAGAGCCACTTAGTGTACTTTGAATGGATTGTACTAAGTATGGGACTGTATAACACAGGGCATCCAGTGGTGGAAGATGGATGAACAATAACAAATAGATAATACTAATACAGGCTGTTAATAACTGGGTGGGTTGAGGGGAAATACACCAAATGTAAGATATGGACTATAGTTAGTAGTAATATTCTGATGGTGCTCTTTTATAGTTTGTAACAAATGTTTCACAACAAGGCAAGGTGTTGGTGGTGGGTGACTTTTGGGAGCCCTGTATGATGATATACATGTTTGTTTTGTAAGTTCACAACTTTCACTATAAACTTATTGTTTATGTATGTTCATGTATGAATAATATTTCAACAAAATTTTATTTTTTTAAAAAGTGCTGAATTATGTGATATAGACTAGAGTTGCCACAGCGTGGTGTCAAGGAAAGAACACTGGACCAAGAGTCAGAAAAATCTGGGTTCTGGCACTGGGTCTGCTACTAACCAGCTGCTTGTGTCTAGGTCTTAGTAGCTCATCTGTAAAATAAGCACATTGGACCACTTGACCATTGCATCTGTCATGGTCCTCAATACTCAAAATAGTAATTGAAGAGATTCTAATAAAGAGACTATTTACAAGAGTGTAACCCCTATTACAGGCATGGTGGTGAAGGAACCCTGGAATAACAACAATGGGATATCATTACCAACCCTAAATCTGAAAAGGTGAAAGGTGGGAGCAGGGATACTGGATTTTTGCGGCTAGAGCTACCAAAGGCTCTCAGGGGCTGCTTGAAAAATTTGGCTTAGCAAGAGGAATACTAAGCCCGGGGGAAATTTCCCAGTTTCTCTCCTCCTACTAACAGATCTTCAGATGCTCATCACTGGAATCCAACTGGAAGCCAGAGGGCAAAGATGGGACCTCAAATGCAGCAATGATGTGAGGACTTAGGAAGGAGGCAGAACTGGGATCTGCGAGGATTTTAGGGCCTAGGGCCATCTCTTGTCCTGTTACTCTCTCTGCAGACCAGCTTTTTCTGTTTCTTTGTCCACAGCAAATATCCACCAAGACTGGCCAGGCTTTCCCCTGTCCTGCCTTGGCTTTCCCACAAGTGGGTATCTGATTTGTCCAGATTAGTTGTCCATCTCAGTCCAAACAGTTATGGTATTACTTGTTACAAATATGGATGCTGGGGCCCTGTGATTTGGAAGTTAGTCTCAGAGCAAATGAGGTATCCTAAGTTGGCCAGATACTCCAAGGTGACAATTATAGAAAACTAGCAAAATGTATAAGAGAACAATGAAAAAGACCCATAATCCTACAAACCAGAAATATATTAGTCAGGAGATAGTTGGCACCCATAACTTAGGTAATTTGAGGAGAGATTAATAAAGCAACTGTTTACACAAGTACGGGCAGAGTGTAGGGAAGCCCCAGAAAATAGCAACTTTCTGTCCCTGTCGTTAGTAAGAGCAGGTGCCTTCACTCCTTAGACCTGAAGAGGTGAAGGGAGGAAGCAGTTGCCAGAACCTAGAAGGAGGGAGAGAGTTATATGGGGCTTCAGGTAGAGCTGAGACCTATGGTAAAGGGACACAGGCTGAGTGCACATCACAGAGAGGGAATGGGGGATCACATACCCTACTTCATTCTTCTCTCTTCTTCCAATCAACTGATGGTACATTCCAATTACCATCAGTTAGAAGACAATTAGAAGACAGAGAGGACAAGATGCCCTTGATGTAGTCCATATAGGTCAACCCTTCAGGGCAGAGAGCAGGGTGAATGATAGAATGTGTATCTGGAAAGGCAAATGGACAACATCCAATACAATCACTAATGTTACCTCCAGTTATAACATTCTAAACCCAATAGCAATGTTTAGATCCTTGGACCAGGACTCTAAAAGAGGAAATGGTTCTAGAAAGAAAGTAAGTCCTAAAAATGGGTTTCTGACAATACTCACTCACTCATCCAAAAAATATTTATTGAGCACCTACTTTGTGCCAGGCACATAACTTGGCATTTTATCAAGATAAAAAATTCCTGCACTTACAGTGTCTACATTCTTGAATGAGGAATATATAGAATGGTCACAAAATTTCTGTGGATGTTACTTGGAAATTATTTGAGTCCACCATTTCAGTTTCTTCACAAATTTAACATTTTGAATTAAAGCAGCCCCTATTAGTGACACAAAGTCCCTAAGCATGAGATTACATCTAATAACAGCTGAAGAGATAAAGGATATCAAAGACTTTTTTTTCTCCCCATCTCTTTTTTTTTTAATTTTAAATTTTTTTATTTAATTTTATTTGCACATTTAATAATTGAAAATATAAACAATTAAAAACCAAAAAGTAAACACAGATGAATAAATATATACATTTCTCCAATAAATGTAATGGATACATATAATTTTTTTGTTTGTTTGTTTTTGTTTTTGATTTTGGATCAAACAATATGTTACACAATATATTTGGTTCATAGTAACGCATTCATACAGTATTTGTCCTTTTGTGTCAAAGACTTTTTAAATTACTTCCCACCATCAACATAGACGATGGCCATTAAACAATGGGAAGATATTATAGTTTATGTGAAGAATGGAGGGGAACATACAGATTTCCTCTAAAGGGCATATATTGGGAATTTGTGGCTGCTTTTCTACTTGAAAAATATGATTGGAAAAAATAATTTATAAATTTTAATTGTGATAAGTGTTCTGAAGGAGCATGCCTCATAATTTTTTGTTGAAAAATGAACATTTTAGATAATATATTGTAGCAGTGCTCGATTATGATTTTTGCTCTCCTCAAAGGTTGCTGTTGCTATTTGATTTGTTTGTTCATTTGTTTAGTAATTTGTCTGTGCTAGGTATGTGAAATATGGCTCTACTATAGCGTATGGCTGCTGAGGTCTCTGCTCTTTTTTTTTTTTTAATATTTAAGCCTGGCTACCTAGAGGTCACCTTGGCTGCATAACTTAGTGGTTAGCCAGTGATTGGACAGAGGTTGTGCTCCAACACTTCAAACCAAGTAAGATTTTCATCTTCTGCCAATAGATTTGCAGCAGCTAGGGAGCAAATTCAACATTCAGGCCATTTTCAAGTCTGCCTCAGCTTTTGCTTATTGTTGGGCCCTTTGGCATCTCCTCTGAGCTGAGTGCAGCCTCCAGACAGCCAGGAATGTGTAAATGGTTTGGGCTCTCTCTCTCGTCTCTAATGCATATGAGCACCTCAGCCAGGCATATGCTTGTCCCAACCTTGACTGCAACCTTTACTTAGTAGAACTGTTTGCTCTCTCTACTCATCTACTGCCCAGATTACCATTTCACCAACGATGGTGTTGGAATGGGCACTGTCCACTGCTCCAAGTCGATAGCACCCCTTCAGACAATGGCAACAAAGCTGTAGGGCCTCAAAACCTGCCCTTCCCTGGTACAACATCCACATGTCCAATCAGGGTGGGAGAAATGGATGACACTCCAGACAAGAATGCCATAAAGTCCCACTCTTGTTACCCACAGTTGAGCTCCTTTTCAAGTGAATACCCTTCTTAAATTGTTGTCTGCTTTTGGTTGAATTCCAGAGTGCCAAAATAGTTGTTTTTGTTGGTTTTGTCAGCTTTACAGTTGCTTTGAGGGAAGAGGAATTGCCAACTTCCTCGCTTGGCCACATCTAGAAGTCCATAATCTCTTACAACACCACTTGTGCCCTCTTTCTACTTTGCTTCCAGATGATAGGTAGTGACTGGCATATCACATGCAAGCAGGAGCTGTATAGCTATGTTATAATGGCCATCATTGAGGGATTGTTCCCAAAATGAAGTGCATTAAAAGCAAGCCAACACTTTCAGCTTCTGAGAGCTAGTGTGGTGGGTTGTGGGCAAACGTTATTCAAGCAAAGCTGATGGGTTTCCTGCATCTTGTTTGCTTTTGTCTGATTTGATAAAACCTCAAAGGAATCTAGGATGAATTTCCATCCTCTACTGAAATTTTTCTAAAATCATCATTTTTTTTTGTAATCTATTTTCATTGCATGAAAGCACATAAGATGACCAATATCCCTCGACTCATGCTAGAAATACTATCCCCTCCATCAACTGTGCTCTTGATGAACTTTTTGAAAAGCCGTTTCACTTCCATAGCAATATTTGTTGCTTCCTGTTGACTTCCTGTAATACTCGATAACTTTCATTTCTAGTTGGCTTTGACTACTCTATTTTGAATGCCGTTTCCTTTCTAAGCAAAGCAAAATTGACACCTCTAATATATAGCTTATATCGTTGCCTTAATTAAAACAGACACCCTAGCATTTTTCTCTTTTAATTCAAGTAAATGTCCAATATTAGATGATGTAAGAGGCTCTGCTGATTTTTGGATTATTTAACTGCTTCTCTTACTTAAAAATAAAAGGGAGGCATTTTAATAGGAAATATGCAGAGCCATGTGCCACGAAGGACTCCAGTCAGGCCTAAACAGAGCAAAACAGACAGTGCCACACTGAGCTCAGAGGGAACTCCCAGCTCCTTTGGGGCTGAGCAGTGAGAGCAGCTAGAGAGCACATTTTATTTTTCCTCTTCCTTTCTCCCACCTGGCCCTTATTTCTATTTTTCTTGATTCCAGTCAGACGTACACTCTCACATTCTGTCATCTATACGTTTTCTCCTCCTTTCTTTCCTTCCGTGTACAGCGAGAAGCAGGGTTTAGGATCCTGCTGCATTACAAGAGGCTCACTAATTCTTAGTAACTGAGAGGAAAGCTAATACATGATTTTAAAATACTTAATATAAAGTTTCCCAATGCTATTTTCTGATATAACAGTCAAGTTCCCCTGCCGAGGTGTCTAGATACCTTTAATTTCCTTTTCTCTCACTCTCTTCTTACCACCTGCTCATTTTATTATTTTTCCTTATCTATACACTTATGCTAAAATACTCTTTCGTATGTATGACAAATTTCATAATTAAAAAAAAAATAAATGGCTTGTCCTTTCTTTCTATATTCTTATTTTCTTTTCCGCTCTTGGCAACCTGGTTTAGAGACAATTGCTTCAGAAGGTGGGTCCTCCTTCCATCTCTCGACATTCCGCAGCTGAGGAGGGTTTGCAGTGTGAAAGGCCAGGCCGGGTGGCTCTGGGGCTAGACAGGCGAGGTGTCCATTGAGTCCCGCTTTTTGCAGCCTTGGGCAGATCACTGGACCTCCCCAGTGCCTGTTCTCTCTTCTGTAAACCAGGCCTGCTGCCGCCTACCTTCCTAAATGAGGAAGTCCTTGCAAAGGCACTTAGCACAGGCCTGGGCACAAAGCAAGGGCTCAGCCAATGATGGGTGTTACTCCTTCCCCCTGGCTGTCCACTAGCAGGGCACGTGATACAGAGGAAAATAAAGAGCTCTGGGCAACCCACAAACTGATGGGGGAGCCTCTGAATAATATTCAAAAATTAAAGGCCTTCACACCTTTCTGATTGATAAAAATTGTAATGTCTGAAAATATCAAGAGTTATTAGGGTGTGGAGCAATAGAAACTGATGGGAGGGATGTAGATGATTATAATCCTTTGGCAAGCAGTTGGGCAATATGCAATCAAGTTGAGAAACCAAACACAATGACCCAGCAATTCACTTTTTTTTTTTTTTTATTGTTGGTAAAAATCAAGATTTTTCACAGTACATACCAATATT
>JAQZBX010113884.1:0-10064 GCA_029593785.1 Cabassous unicinctus
TTAGTATTAAATATTTGTTATAGAATGTTCTCATATTCATTCACTTGGTGACTTTTTTTATTTCATTTACTCTTTTTTAAATCCCACCCTCCCTGAGATGGTTCTCTTGTCGGCTCATTGTTTGCTGACCTTCTCCTGAAGGCACCAGGAACCAAACTCAAGACCTCCCACATGGGAGGCAAATGTCCAGCAGCCTGAGTCAGATCTGTTCCCTGTAGGCTGTGGTGTCTGCTGGCTTGTGGCATCTGCTCATTTAGACATCTGGCTGTTGCTGCAGGGTGCAGCATCTAGCTTTCATTGTGGTGGGGTGCGGTGTTTAGCTCTCATTGCAGGAGGTGTGGGCATTTGCTTGTCTTCTTTCGGAGGCACCAGTACTTAAACTTGGGATCTCCCATGTGGTAGGCAGGTGCCCAAGTTGTTGAGTCACATCTGCTTCCCACTTGGTTACTTTTTATGGTATAATTCCCTAAGTTCTTTAGTGGCAGAATATTCAGGAACAAATCTTCCTGGAGACCACTACCAAAAGCAAGAGCAGACCAGCATAGTCTCTTAGAGATGCAGTCTCTCAGTTCTCCTACAGTAATAATTGAATTACAATAGCTCAGTGACACTACACATGTGGTCTGTCATTCTGAGGGTCATCATTAGTAATGCTATTTTTGCCTTTCTAATTACTTGAAAATTTTGGAGAATACTTGTCTTAGTTGGCCAAAAGGCTGCCAATGCAGAATAACAAAAATAGGTTGGCTTTTTAAAGGAAACTTATTTGTGGTAAAATCTCAATGTTTCTGAGACCATGAAATGTCCAAATTAAAACACCCTCAGAAAAGCTTTCTCACAAAATTCAGCTACTTGTGAGCCTGGTGTCCTGCCACATGGGGAAGCAAGTTGGCAGGTGATCTATGCCAAGGTCCCTGCCTTCTAAAGGCTCACTGCTTGTGGAGGTCAGCTGTGGATGATCTGACATATGGCAGAGCTTGTCTCCTCACCCCTGAGCTGTTCCCTGGGTTGAGCCTCGGGTGCCTCTTTCTGTGTCTTTGTGCTCTGCTGATTTCAGACTAAAGGACCTCTCTCAACCTCTTCAGGCTTCTCTGTTTTCCTGCAGTCTTCTCTCTTGGATGGCAGGATCAATATGGTGACTTCCTTTCTCTGATTCTCCATTTATATAAGACCCAGAAAGAGGGTGGAGTTTCAATCTGAGTTATACCTCCCTGATGCAGTCCAATCAAAAATTTTTTATGGATAAGAGATTTCAAAAACATTCTTGAACTAAGATCTTGAGTGAATCCATATTCAACTTCTCAGGTACCCCCAATTTTATTTTATAACATAGGAGAATGAACCTTAGCCTTGTCTGAGCATGACTCTACAATCTCCCTCATCTGAAAGCTCAGCAACTTGATTCTTGTTTTTCTCTCTCATTATAAATTGCTTGAAATATAATTTAAGGGAAAGCATTTCATTAGTTAGAAACATTGCTGCAACTCTAATTTCTTTACAAGGCTTTGCAAATAGATCAATTAATGGAATACAGTGTATACCAAAACATTTTTGAGGAAAATTTAATACCAAGTACTTTATTCCAACAGGTAAGTAAATTGTTCCTCTAAAACAGTATCATTTTGGTTTGTTAATTTTCTATATCATCAATGATGCTCACAATTTGCAAAAGCTCTACTTGTCCACATAAACAAACAAACTTAGATGCTGAAGTCTTGAACTTTTCTGGAGGGACAGCAACATATAATATACTTTATTTTACCTTCAGATATCTTGGCAGGAATTAAACACATTGTGGCTTCCCTTATTTCTCAGAAACCACTTTGAGGAAAAAATGATTTGGCAATATCTAACAAAGTTGAACACATGCATATTGCATCATCTTTTGGTCTTACTTTTATTTATAACCCCCATAAAAATGGACATATGTTTACAAAAACAAATGTAGAAAAATGTTCATAATAATGGTATTCTAATAGCTTCATATTGGAAGTCCAAAGGAGTCTCAATAGTAGAAATAATAAATAAAATACATTATATATATATGAATGTGTGTGAAAACTTCTTAGCAATGTACTATGTATTTTATTATTTTAATATATATGATATCTATATATCATAATGTAAATGTTCTTTATAATATTAAAATAAACTCTATAGTAGAATAGTATAAGAAAGAGGACATTACAAATTCGCTCAACAACATGGATGAATCTCATGTACAATACATGTCACATTAGCTGCCAGAGGCAATGATGAGAATTTATATATATGGATTTACTGGTTAGGTTAGTCACCTCCCATAGGGAATGGAAGATGGCATGAAGACCACTTGAGACATGGCTCATATTCAGGTTCTTAGGTTTGGTTACCTGAGACACTTCATAATGGAAAACCTCATGGAACCATATACATTAGGATTTGTGTATTTATTGAGCATTTTTATTTCCATAAAAATTGTACTGAAATTGAGGAGTAGATTAAATAAGAGATTGAATACAGATGAAAATGATCAATAACTAAATAATATATATGTTATATATCTTCTGTAGTCTCTTTACCCTTCTCTTTAAAATCATGGAAACTTATACTTATTCTGGCATAATCTAAATTCCATCTATTGTCAACTTCTCCTCTGGATATGATTTGCATTTTTTCACACTAATTTATTCTGTCTGTCCCCTCTGAAGCTGTTCTTCATCAAGATCCCTCAAATAAGAGAAGAAGGGTGGCCTGGAAGGTATTATACAATGATACCTGCAAATAACACTCACCAGTGGTAGATACAGAAATATTCTCCAAACAATCTCCCTAGAGAGAATCTAGCACATTATCTCATGGTCCCAGACATAATGAAAAGTTTGACAGTACACAATGCTTAATAGACATACAAACAGATGCATCTAGATACATGAACCTTTCCAATGCTATCCCTAGTAAACACACTGACTTTTGTGACTGAAGGAGTTCTCTCCATCTGACCATCAGGAAATGGGCTTAGATGCAAATAGTAGCAACAGAGAATCAGAAACCAAAAGCTTTCAAATGAAGTGAAGAGTCAATGGTGACTTCTACAAAACATATAAATAAGAATTAATAGCAATTATTTTCCAAGTATAGAAGAGAAATGAATATTTCCTAATTCCTTCTACTAGATAATAACTTTTTTAAAAAATTATTTTTTTTATTTCTCCACAATCCATCATTGTTTGAACTTGCTGTGTTCATTGTTGGTTATGTTTAGGAGGTACTGGGAAACTAACACAGGATCTTCCATTTGGGAGAGAAGCTCCCTAACACTCAAACCACCTCTGCTCCCTGCTTTGTTGTGTCTCTCATTATGTTTTCCTCTTTGAGTCTCTTGTTGCATCAGCTCACCATGTCAGCCCATCACATCAGTTTGCTGTCTTGCTTTTATTCTTTAAGAGGCACAGGGAACTGAACCTGGGACCTCCCATGTGATAGGCTGGAGCTCAATCACTTGAGTCACATTTGTTTCCTGGCAATCAAAAACTTTTACCAAGCCACAAAAGCACAACACATAAAAACAAACTATAATCCAATAACCCTATGATTATACCTGAAAAAAATACTCAACAAACCACTAGCCAGCTAAAAACAGTAGTATATTAAAAGGATTACAGCCCATGACCAATTGGGATTAACATGTTTCAGCATGTTAACATGTTAAAATGTTAACATGTTTTAATGTTTTAATGTTAACATGCTAAATTGTTAACATGTTTCAGCATGTTAATATCAATAAATGGAATGGAACACATTGTTATAATGAAGGGAAAAAACACATTCACTCAATTTTTTCAATTGATTCAGAAAAGCATTTGCAAAAATGGAAGACGATTTCATGATAAAGAAAACAACAAAAAATAGGAATAGAAGGAAATTTATTCAAACTGATAAAGAGCTTTTATGAAAATCCTACATCCAAAGTCATGGCCAAAGGCAAAGCCTGAAAGTTTTCCCCCTAATATCAGGAAGATAGCATGGATGCCCACTTCAAATATGAGTAATCAACATTGCACAGGAATTTCTAGCCAGTGCAAATAGGCAAGAAAAAGAAACAAAATGTATTCAAATTTGAAAAGAAGGAATAAAACTTTCTGTATTCAGAGTTGTCAACAACATATATAAAAAACACTATCAAAACACTGTTCTGATTCATGTGACCACGTGGGTGAACCTTGAAGACATCACATTAAGTCTAGTAAGGCAGATTAAAGAGAATAAATTCTGTATGATCTCACTGAGAGGAAATAATTAGAATAAACAAATTCATAGAGTCAGAAACTAGAATACAATTTTCCAGGGATGGAGGCAGGTAATGTGGAGTTAATGCTTAAGGGATAAAAAGTTTATATTTGGGGTGATGGGAAAGATTTGGTAATGGGTAGTGGTGATGGTATCTCACTGAATCTAATCAAACAACTGAATTGTATATTTGAATGTGGTTAAAATGGAAATATTAGGCTGCATATATGTTACAAGCATAAAAATTTTAAAATTTAAAAAAATGCTGTTGAAAAAGGCATTGATAATTAAGAAGTTCAACAAGTTGCATTATGCAAGATAAACACAGGAATTACTTGTAATTATATACAATAAGAATGAAAAACAAAAAAATGAATTAAGGAAATGATTCCATTTATAATAGCATAAAAATAATATTTTGGAATAAATACAACCCTGGACATGCAGGCCTTGTAAACTGAAAATTAATATATATGTATATATATATATAATTCCAATTAATTAAAGTGGACATAAATAGCCTTTCCTTTTTCAAATATTGAAAAACTTATTATTGATAAGATGGTCATGAACGTTGTATTAGTCAGAGTTCTCAGGAGACTTAACCAGCAGGATACATGTGTGTATGTATCATCATCTGAAACTTATATATCTCATAGGACTGGAGAGTTAATAAGCCCAGTATGACAGTGAATGTGTGTTGCTAGTTTTGCCAGCTAAAAACAAATTGTTTATTGTGGGTTTTAGTAATAGTTATCGAAAAATAAAAAAGCATTCTCCACAGAAATAGCTGCATAATAGGTACAAGCAGATCTGTCCATTTGCTTCAAGCTACATCTAGACTATCATCTCTTGTTGTATTCACCACCTGCTTACATGAACAAAACTTTTCTGCCATTCTGCAAGGTCCCTCTGCTTTTGGCATAGGCTAAATAGGTGAGCTTTATAGGGATATGGTGGGAATCAGCACAAAGAGGTGCGATCCCCCAGAAGACTCGCTTTCTGGTCTAGTTGCAAGCTCTCCTTGGTCCTTGGCTTTTCTGTCACATGTCAAAGCACATAGAGCCCTCCGGGTTCTCTCTCCATCTGACTTTTACTCTACCCATAAAGGACTCAATATTTTCTTAGCTAGAGCCAGTTTTAGTGGTTTGCATTTGCCCTTTCCTATCATAATAGGCCTCACTCCACAGGACAGAAAATCAGGTTGGGAATTCAGAAGCTTGTTTACTGTGTCTATTCCAATTATGCATTCCAGAAGAATGGAGTATCTATATGGATTCAAGGTGTGGATTGAGTTGCTGTAATGGTGCATGTGGGAACACAGGTTCAGGGCACAAAAGACACTTAACAAATGATCATTTTATTGTATGGAATAAAGAGTCCAGAAAGGGCATCTCTCCTTGTCACTTACATAGTACAAAATGTCCAAAGAGAAGGGGAAGAAATCACATCACGACTGCTTTAGGTGGGGGTAGACAGATGTCAGGTATATACCCCCACTTTGTGCCAGAGAAGAAAGACCAATTTATAATTTGAGTGTGCTTTTTATACAGCAAATGGGGAAAGGGCCCTGTCACTGAGAATTCCAATTAGCAATGCAACTGGAAAAAGGTCTCAAATAAAAGGGGGGAAACATAAAGATGAATGAGCTTATATGGCCAAGAGACATCAATGTGATTTGGGAGGTCATCTGATAGGTAATGCTTATGAATATCTCAGCTGGATCTCATAGATTGCCAAAGTGGATACTACCCCAAATTGTGGGGTTCTTGAGGGCTCTGGAGACATGCAGTTCCTATGGTCAGTTCAGAAAGCTGCAGAATTTGGTGACTTGCCACTGGGCCCTACTTTGGTGTTTGTACTCTTGAGACTGACAAAATTATGACTTCCTTACACATGGCTCATCTGTCCCTTCTATTTAAACCTATACTTGATGCTGGAGTTTGTAAGTGTACGTTCAAGAGACTAGAATCTTTAGGCTGTCCATGTGCCAGCTGGGCCCTGAGACTCAGCAGAGTTGCTCCAACTACTCTCCAGTTCATTGTACTCACCCAGGACAATTAACAAGGATGTGAGGTTTGACAATCATTATACCAAGGAAATGAGAGAGCCTAAAGCTGCAACCAAGAGAGTCCCATCTATAGGCTGTATGGGATCACAGCTCCCTCTCAATTAAAGATGGAATGGACATCACCATCCCAGAATCCTCAGGATTGAGGGATGAACTATGGACTAGAGTGGACTTACTGCTATTTTACTATAAACTTATTGTGAATCTAGCAATGAGAGCAGTTACAACATCGATGTGGAGGCAATAGCCACTGAAGGCTCTTAGGGCAGACAGAGGGAAAAACAGGTGTAATATGGGGCTTTGTTGGGACTTGGAAATTGTCCTGAATGACATTGCAATGATAGATATAGGCCATTTTATATCTTCCCATAACCTGCAAAATTGTGTGGGAGAGAGTGTAAGCTACAATGTGAACTATGGTCCGTGCTCAGTGACAATGCCCCAGAATGCATTTATCAATTGCAATGAATGTGGCACACCAATGAAGGATGTTGTTTATGTGGGAGAGTTTGGGAGGTGTGAAAAGTGGGGCATATGGAATCCTTATTTTTGTGTGTGTAGCATTTATATAATCTAAGTAACTTTTATAAAACAAAGAAAATATATTAAGAAAAAACTAAAGGAGGGAAGTGGCTGTGGCTCAATTGGTTGGGTTCCTGTTTACCATGTGGGAGGGCCTCATGGTGCAGGAGCTCCTGTGCATTGTGGAGAGCTCAGGGCTCATGCAGAGCAGTGAGCTCACAGCCCCTGCATTGCAGTGAGCTGGTGCAAAAAAGAGAGAGAAGCAGACACAGAAAAATGCACAGCAAATGGACACAGTGAGCATAAGCGGCAAAAGGGAGATTAAAAAAAAATTTTTTATCTATCTGGAAAAAAATAAATAAATAAAGGAAGGCCAAAAATTAAAGAGTGGATAGAAAATAGATAATATGTTAGATTAAGTAGAAGTACATAATAAAGGCCTTGTGCTTACCATGTGAACGTTTTAAATTATTATCTTGTGGGAAGTAAAGTTCTGAGTGGGATCAGAGACAATATTAAAAGGAACTTTAAAGAGAAGGCAATCAAACAGAAACAAAATTCCTAAGATGGAAAATGAAATTCAGAGGATACACATGGAAAGATAAGTCTACTTATTTTCATTACAAACATATACAATTGAGCAATATCAACTTTAGGTGGTTTAGGAGTGTGGACAGGAGCTAATGTTCCTGCATGTCATGTTATTCCTGCTGAGGCATTCTGGTACCCGGTTAAGGATCATCACCTTGTCACTGCTTCTACCAGTGAACAGAAACTTCACATGTCCATGTACTTCTTCTGCAGAAATTTGCCATCTTAAACATGTTGTATATATCACTGTAGCAAATGACTGTGTCAAATCTCTCTCTGCCAGTAGGGCCAATTCAATGGTTGAGTGAACAACTCATATATCCCTGGCCATTTTAGTGTATACGTAGAGGTGTTGTTCCTCACCATCTTGGCTGTGGCCACTAATTGGCCACATGATAGACCCTCCATTACCCTTTGGTCATGAACCTCTTACTGTCTGTATGACACTAACCTCCCAAAACAGTGGTCTTGCCCTTGCAGGTGTACACACTGGAAAAACATTTCAGCTGCATTTCTCTTAACCCAACAAGGTCAATCCATTTCTGAGATATCTCCTTACTGATGAGGCACTTTTGTTCTGATATCTTCAGAAATGAGATTTCCATTCTTGCCTCTGCCTTGATGATTGGTGGTGCCTGCTTTATAATCATAATTAAATCTATTTTTAAAAATTCTTCTATTTTTTGAAGATACTTAGATTATATAAATGATACAAAAAATAGTATATTAGTCATCCAAAGGGGTGCTAATGTGAAATACCAAAAATGGGTTGGTCTTTACAAAGGGTATTTATTTGGGGTAGAAGTCCACAGATATCAGGCCATAAAGCGTTATGTTTCTTCTCTCACCACAGTCCATTGCCACGTGTTTTAGAGCAAGACAGCTGCCAGCGTTTGCCAGGATTCAGGCTTCTGAGGTTCCTCTCTTCCTGGGGCTGCATTTCTCTCCGGGCTTAGCTCCTGTTTCCTCCACAAGGTCAGCTGTAGACAATCAGGCAAATGGCTTGCTTCTCTTCTCCTGGGGCCTTCTTTCCAACACCAAAACTGCTTCTCAAAAGACTGCTTCTCAAAACTGTTCTTGCCATGCCTTTTATATTTGATTCCCTACCCACCAAGGGGTGGGGCTCAACACCCTAATCATAACCTAAACATGCCCAGATTAACAGATCAGTTTACAAGCATGATCCAATTATATTTTTGGAATTCATAATTACATCAAATTGGCCAACTGTTACACTCCACCCTCTGAATTCCAAAAATACATTACAGTATTCAAAAAACCTTAAATCAGTAACAATTCAACTACAAAATCATATCATAATCATGTGAAAGAAATACAGTTCATCTTGAGGCAAAGTCCCATCTGCCATAGATGTCTAAAACTTAAAAAAACATTTAATTGCTTCCAATACACAAATGGAAAGACAAAGGATAAACATTTTCAATATCATAAGAAGAAATTAGGGTGTGAAACATGAGTCATGGATCCTCTACAGTTCAGTAAACCTGCAGGGCATCCTCCATTCAATTTCAAAGTCTGAGAGTCATTCTTAAGACATTGGTTTCTTCTCCTTGGGGCCACATGGGGACACACCCTTTCCACAGTCTTGCCCAATGGCTACTTTCTTGGTTCCACCCTCTTCAAGCATCTGGGTGTCAACCAAGCTCCGGACCTCACCCTCCAAGAGTTTTGGGGTGATTGCCACACCTTACCCAATCTTTGGGTTAGAGTCTTAGCCCCCCTAGTACAGTGAGGTGAAGACAAAATTCCCCCTAACCTTTGGCATACAGGTTCAACCCTCTCAGAGCAACGAGTTGACCACCTGGCCTTCCCTAACCTTTGGCATACAGTTTCAACCCTCTCAGAACAATGGGATGACCACCTGGCCTTCTCTAATCCATGGGGGACAGGTACACCCCTCTCAGACTTATGGGGTGTTGACCTTAACCGCCCTAATCTTTGAGGAATGTGCTCCACACTCTCTACACCCTGGGATGGCAAAACTCTCCCAGAACGTTGGGTGGGGACAACCACCTTCTTCAACTGCTGGGGTAAACTCACCCTCTCTGCACCATGGGGCATCAAAACTTTCTCAGAACATCGGGTAGGAACATCCACCCTCTTCAACTGCAGGGGCAAACTCACCCTCTCTGTACACATGGGTGGGGCTCCTCTCTTGGCCCAAGGAGAAGTCTTAAACCTAGATCTTTGCTTCCACAGTTTTCTTCTTCAAGCTGATTCTCCTTCAATCTCTCCTTTCCATGTACTCTTTTGTCCAAGCTGACAGTGGTTTTGTTCATACAGCTCTCTCAGAAACTTTGTTAGTTTTGCATGCAAGAAGCAGGGGTCCAAGCCATCCGACAGTAAGACTTTCCACAAGTCTTTCCTAGATAACTGCATCTTCAATTCTGAGTTATGAGTTCCAAGTTCAGTAAAGTCTTCAGATAGGGCATTTTCATCTGGGAATTTGATTTCCAGAAACTTGGAAGTTCCAGAATCAGTTTCTGTTTGCTTTGTGCCCAAAAGTTCAGTCCTTAGTGTATTTGGCTCATCTAGTATTTTGTTATAAACTGCAAGGAGAAGCCAAGCCTCATTCTCTGAGTTTACCTTC
>JAQZBX010113885.1:0-10064 GCA_029593785.1 Cabassous unicinctus
TTTTTTTTTTTTTTTTTCAGATTTCTTCACACTCATTAGCTAAGTTCAAAAACCCCTCACAGATTGTGTAGTGCTGTCATTTCCATTTTATGGGTGAAGACACTGAGACATAGGAGTTAAGTGGCCTGCCTCAAGCCTCATTAGAAATGTGAGTCACAGTTGGGAGTGAGAACATAGAGCCACAGCCTTCATTCCTGAGCTGTTTCCTCAACTCTACATTTTTCTTTAATCCTTCAAAAAGCAAAAGCCAAAACAAGCACATTTGAGTGACCAAACAATGGTAATCACATGTGCACAAGCCAACGGCTACTGGAGAAAGAGTTCAAAAATTCAACCACCTACAGAGTTGTGTAGTCCATCTGTGTAGATACCGAGCTTTCATTTTGCTCATATCTTAATTCCATGGAAAGAAAAATGAAGGGCAATGGTCAAGAAAACGGATACACTTTGCATTGCTTGAATACCAATTATGAACAAGTGAAATTCAGCTACTACCAGACAGCAAATTCCTTAGGTGATTTGCAGCAATCAGTTCACATGAAACTGGCTTGCTCTGTTACTATTGTTCTCATATCGGTACCACTGGACAGCTTTAATCAATACCAGAAACAGCACAGGAAACATCCTTTAATGATTCCTCTTATGTTTAGAGAAAATGCAGCTTACTAAAAGCAAAGTAAACTGCAAGGCTTTGAACTCCAGTGTTATCTTTGTCCTTTGGCTTGCTAGGGTTTGTGTGATCAGACATGATAATTTGTTTTCAATGATACCCTTGATGAAATTAATTGAGTTTTAGACTAGCATACATTTCCTTTTGCTGATACTTTCACTCTTGGCAAGGTCTTATCTGGGCAGTTAGTCCTGTTCTTGTCTGGTTCTGTCTGTTGAGATTCAATAGCTACAGGATTGTTGTTGTTTTAAACAAAGATGTTTACTTTTGTTATTAATGTAATATTCAGTTCACTTCCCTCTTTTATCTTCCCATAACGCACAGACCAACTCCCTTTTTTTTTGACGGAGATGACAGTTTTGGACTTCACTGCTGAATTTCCTTAGAAACACCCTACTGAACTTTTCCAAATATATCATCATCAGAAGGGGAAAAGCCTTTCCAGACATTCTTATCTGTACACTTGGCTTGGATTCAATTGATATCTAACTTCTAGGTTCTAAACATTTCCTTTAATTTTTTTCAACTGTATTAATTTCTTTTCCTCAAACATCAAAGTAATCTATACTTAGTGGAAAATAATTTTAAAATGAAAATAAAATTCACACCCTGACACTGTCCAGTTTCAGAACATGCCATGTATTAACTCTTTTTTTGAAATATTTTTGCACATATAAGCATATTAATTTGTATAAGATAGATAATGATGATAGAGATAGATGATAGATAGATAGATAGATAGATGATAGCAATAGATGTTACACTAATGAAGTTAAGCTATGTTTGCCATTCTGCAATTAGCTTTTTCATATACTGTATATCTAGCACATCTTTCTAAGTGCATTTTTAAATTTATCTAGTCCCTTATAGATAGAGATTAAATTCTTTCTAGTATTGTTTTCTCTTTCAAAACAAGTTAAGTTTATTAGGGGTGTAGAGTGGCATATGACTCCATTTTTAATATTTCAAAATAACATGTTTATTGATAAACTATTTTTTCATGATGATTTGAAAGGTCATCTTTATCATTAAGTAAATGATGTGTAGTTCTCCAAAGAAACTATTGTTTGAGCCATCAATGCATTTGCTCTTAAGCCGTTGTGGTGCTGAGTTACTCCCTAACATTCATTCAATCAGCCAACAAACATTTATGTGCCTCCTATCTGCCAAGCATTGTACTGGTTGCTGGAGGTTCAGTGGAGAAAGAGGTAGGCATGGCCCTGTCCTCGAGGTGACGTGCCCTACAGTCAGTCTCAAACAAAGCATGAAGAAATTACAAAAATAACTGTATATCCATCCTCTTGTTTCTTTCAATTGATGTATTTGGCTTCACGGTTGCACCGTCTAATCTGTCATACTGATGTGTCTGCTGCCAATACCACACTGTTTTCATTATTTTGTTTTTTTTATTATTATGTTTTCTGCATGGTGGAGCTAAAAATCTTTTCTGAATTCTTTTTTTTTTTAATCTTACAAAACATCCTGACTAGTCTCATATGTTTATAATTCCAGATGAATTGTAGTGGCATTTTATTGAGTTTTGAACAAACAAACAAAGCCTGGTGGCATTCTGATTGAGATTGCATTAAATGTATACAATAATTTAAGAATTGACTTTACAATTTTGATCTTTCCTAGCCAAGACTTTAGTATGTTTTCCCATTTACTTAAGCTTTCTTTAACTTCTTTCCCTAGCATTTGATTTTATTTTGTCAGGTTTATTCCTTGTACACAATCCTTTGCTGTTATTGGTGCTTTTATAAATAGAATGATGTCTTCCATGAAATTTTTGGAACTTGTTCTTGTTTGTTTATAGGATGATTTTTGTGTATTCATTTTGTAACCAGTCATCTTTCTGAATCATCTAATAGTTTTAAAATAGCTTCTTAATTGAGTCTCTTAAATATTTGATCATATCATTTGCAAATAATGATAATTTTGTCTCATGTATTATAATATTTATGTCTCTCATGTATTTCTCTTGTCTATTTGTATTGGGTATGTATTCTAGAACAATATAAAATATTAGTGGTGATAGTGGCCATTTCATAGCGATGCTTCTAGGGATACTGAATTGGTTTGAGGCATATATATTTGAGAATATTATACTAAATTAACATTTCAGTTAGGGCTACTTTGGTGCAAATATCCAAAACCTTTACCTAACTTGATTTAAGCAAAAAAGGAATGTGGCTCATGGAACAAAGATTTATGACTGGTGTAATTTGATTCAGGATCTCAAACGATAACTCTGAGACCCAGGTTCTTTCCATATCTCAGCTTAACTCACCTCTATATTGTCTTTGATCATTTATTCATTCAAAATGTTCATTCATTGGGCCACCGACTACATGCCGGGAATGGTTCTCTTAGCATTAGGAGATGGCTGTCAATACAAAAATAAAGTTATCCACTCTCATGAGAATTACATTCTAATCGCCCTACTTTCAGGTTCCATGCAGTGGTAAGATGGCTGACTGTACTGCTCAGTCTAGATGCTTCTAGTTCAAGTCCTGTGGGAAAACAGAGGGTCTCTACCCTTAACAGAAAGAACATATTTCTGGGTCTGAATTGGGTTGTGTAGTCAGGGATTTGCAACATCATTCTGTCTTTGGCTTAGATCAATTCCTCACACCTGGTGCTCAAAGTATATCAGCCCTAACCAAAAGGTGTGGACTGAAAAGGTGCGGTTCCAAGGGAGACTTGGATTATGGCTAACAAACGAAAGGAGAATGAGAGCTGCACCCCTAACCCACAAATAACTATTACAGTAAGTGTTTATTCCTTTTTTTTTTTTTTAATTCAGGAATGAAGGCTAAATTTCATCAAATGGCAGTAGGGTTTCTATTGAAAGATTTAATCACCATTTTCTTTCAACAAATTAATATGGCATATTATATTAATAGATTGTCTAGTATTAAAGTTTTCTAGCATTCTTGGAATAAACTTGCTTGGTTATGGTATAATTATTTTTTTTATATATCACTGGTTTCTACTTAGTATTTTGGTGTAGAGTTGTCTTTGAAATTCATGAGATTTGAGTTTTTTGGACAAGAAATTGGTATCAGCATTATGTAGGCTTTCTAAAAGAAATGTGGAAGATTTCTTCCTTGACTATGTTTTGTAAATGTTTAAAACAGCATCAAAATTTCCTGTTTCTTGAAAGCTTGGTTAACAATAGCTGGTATAACTATAGTGGGAACCTATCTTTAGTGTCCAGCATCTTTCAAACAACATATTGACGTTTGCTGCTTCCCACATTGTGAGTCATTCATGCCCAAGGTAGGACTCCTCTGCTTTCCAGATTTCCTTTTAGATGGGAAGCTCATGTACAACCTAGATTTCATCAGTGAAAAGCAATGCAAGAGGCTGAAGTGAGCATGAGGCAAAACCCCATGACAGGAGTTTGAACGCAGGACAAGGTTATTGGCACAAACACTCATGAATGTCAGGTTGTTTCAAGATAAACCATGAGACTGAAAAGAGTTATTCAACATGGAAAACTTTAGCACCATTTGTGTTTGTTGCCAGCCATTCATTCACATGAAAGATCTTTGATAATGATTTGATGCTAACCCTAGTTGAATACAAGCAAGACAACAAGTTTAATCATGCTAGTAGCTTCAGCCATTTTTAAGGCAAAAGTACAACTTCACAGATAACTTATTAACCTAGTCTTCACGTTTGCAACTAAATCTTAATTTTATGTGTTACTGTCTTATTGGAAAAAAGCAGTATAGTGATTTCGTGTACTGACTTTTCATGCAGCAGTCATTTGGCATCATGAACTGTAAAAAACTTTATTGGTATCTCAATTTTTTCAGCCAATGCAATATGATAACAGCTTATAAAAAATTCCAGTAGCTTTTTCACTTATAGTTTGAAAAAAGAAAACCTTTTTTGTGGCTTTTAAAGAGATTATAATGTCTATTTTTAAAATATCCAATTATTTTTATACTTTTAATTTATTTTTATAATTTTTGTTTATTTTATTTTTTATTTTTGAATTTGATGTAAAGTTTGAATAAAAAAAATAACTATCCAATTCTTTTTTTTTAACTTTGAATGATTGGTTTCAAAATGGTGCTGTGACTTCCTGGGCACCATAATACTACTTGAAGATGTTCTATTGCATGAGATACAATAAAGTAAATTATTAACACCTTATAAAGACAAGGGAAAGACAGCTTCATCATATTTTTATTTTCTATTTAGTAGCACTCAGCCTTCTTGGAATAGATTCCTCCCTTTTGTAAATCAATAGGATTCGCTGTCACTTTCATCTTTTTCAGCATCTTTAGCCATAGATGGTAAAACCATGCATTGAGAAAACAAGACTTCTAATTTTCCTTATTTAATTAGCAATCTAGCATTAAACATAAATTATTTATAATATATAGTCTATCATTTTAAAACATGAAATTCTAAAAATAAGTTTTATATAAATTTTTTTTAATTAGAAAAGTTTTCCTTCAAAATTTGAAAATAGTATTACAAACAAAGACAACAAAGTGTATTTATTTATTCTTCTGTTTCCATGTAAGTGTGAGGAAAACTACAAGATTTCAAAATAGCAATTTACTAGATGATAATGAGGTAACAGAGGTTATGGAAGGTAAATTCAAAGAAACATCATAAGGTTAGTATAGTGAAAGGGGGAAGGCTACTGAGGCCTGGCAGACAACATGGCCGACAGACAACATGGCTGGCAGACCACATGGCTGTGAGACCCTACCTGGAAACCTCCTGAGGGATCCCATGAGACCCTGGCCATGAGCATCCCATTTGGAACAAGAATCCCATTCAGGGTCAAGGGAAAGCCCTGGATACCCTCAAAAGACCTCACTATTGGCCCCCTGAGAACTAATAGGTAGGGCAATCAATCAGAACAGCAAACAGCTGGGGTCAGTCCCCAACATTATGCAGGGGGAGGAATAAAACTATTAAAAAGCCTAACCTGGGGCCTTCACGTGTGTGTGTCACACTGCAGCACGCCCACAGTTCATATCTCGGACTGTGTACTTTTCTTGTTTTCTTGTTTCTTAATAAACCCTTTACTCCCTTGCCTACCCTATGGCATGTCCTTAAATTCTTTTATGCTACATAAGCCAAGAATGTAGAAGCCCAGAACCCAGAGCCCTCTACCAACAGTCATAGTAGAAATACTGAGAACAAACTGAAAATGCATATGTTTATACTCTGAACCCACTATCTTAGAAAATTCTTAAAAGGATAAGAATACAAAAGCATAGTTTTCATTAGCTATCAGAGTGATGACATCATAGGTCACATAGCCTCTGAAAAACTCCACCATACACTCATAAGAAAATAAGAGTGAAAAATTCAACATTAATGTCTAAATGTTTTTATGAAAATAGTGTTGACATTGTGAACTCCTGAAAAGGTCTTGGAGAGCCCCAGGGCCCAGGAATCCCCAGATCATACTTTGAGTACCACTGCTTAAACTCTAGATCATTGAGCTTGATATTGATTTTGGGCAAAACTTCAGAATACTTGGAATCCCTAATATTGTTTCATCCAGTGACCTACAATAAAAGCACAGACCCGATATGGCTATACACTCTAGTGAAGGCAATTCTGTGAGTAACCAAGGAAATAATCTTCTGTCTAATATGTCTCTAGGAGAGGATTTGGTATACTTAAGAGTAGTGGTCTGAAATCAGATCTATTATGTTTTCTTCCAAAGATACTACTTTTCTCCTTCAGGCTTTGGATAGGAGTTGATCATCAGTGATTTTTAGGGAGAACTTGGCATATATTTACCACATGTTATTGAATAAGGGCAGAGCTTTAAATTTTGTAATCCAGGTGACAGGTGTTAAATTGTTTAACTGCTAATTACAACTAATCTTTGTAGTTTCTACAAAGATACAGTAAATCAGTTAAAATGAATATATTAGAAGAATACAAAGGATACTAAACAAGGCTAAATTATCAAATCACGTAAGACAAAAATTAGATTAGGACATGACAGGATAAAAATCAAATGAATGAGAAGAAAAATTAAATCATCAACAAGACAATCCCCAAGGTCAATACCCTTCATGGGGACGTTGGAACTTCCTTCAAGTTAAACTTGTGGGCTTTGCAACTTTCATAGATATTTTCTGTTAGCTAACATTAAAAAATAATGAATAGAAATGCTTTAAAAGTGAACTGCCTCCCCAATTCATCTTTGTTCCTACCACTCCCATTATCTCTATACTTAACAGTAGCACATATTTCCTTACCTGCCTGCCTCTGAAGAGTGTTGATTTCCACATTCTTGACCTACAGCAACCAGGAAATCTTGACAGACCTTCCTGGGGTGGGGGGTGGGGGTGGGGTTCTCCAGTTAACTGTTTTCCTGCTGTGAGCACCAAGAAAGACAGAATTTTCTCCCCTCATCTAACCTAGTGTTTGTTTGGTATGCATAAAAATTGCATGGGGAGATTATTTAAACTTCAGATTCCTAGTGTAGAATTTGAGTGGACTTTTTTTTAACCAGTACCCCTTCTTGCCATTCTTCTGCAGATGATCAATGGAGCACTTTTTTCTTCAGGTGGTCTGTCTGGCTTGAGTCTACAGGCCTGAATCCCTGCCGGGGAGAATTTAGTGTTCTTCAAAATCAAATCTCTGTCATTCACTAATAAACACACCCAAGAGTTGATGCCTAGCCTCATAGCATCACTCCTTTTGGGGGCTTATTCTGAATGATGATATTTTACCTGCTTTCAAAACCATTCTCAATTCTTAGTGATAGCTTTATTTCTTTATCAACATTTTGAATTGTGATTTTATTTAGCCCAGTTGGGCAAGGATTAATGATTAAATAACTCTCTTATAGTCTGAACTTTCCTCAAATCCCATATAAGCAACAATTGCTCTCCATAACTTAAAAAAAATATATGATGAAATTATAAACTCTACATAACAGATAATGCCCTGGATAAGCATGCTCTATTTTTCCCATTGAATGTACTAGGCACAATTCAAGATATAAATTCATTCCACAGTATGACTTTTAAAAAAAAGTAAGAAATATGCATCTCTAGGATAGACATTCTCTATCCTCAGTAGCAGAATGGTGGTTTCCTCAATTAAATTTAATTTAGTCAGCTAATGAGTTAATATGCAACTTCCAGCCGAAAGAAGAAGAAAAAAAAACAACACTCCTCAAGTCCCTAAAATAGATTTTATTTTAAGATTAGTTTGAACTACTTTTCCACTTGTAATTATATGAGCTATAAACTTTGTATTTCTACTTAGTCAAAATATGTGGTTGTTGAAGGACTCCATATTTTAGACTATCAGCTATATTAATTTAAAACTGTAGCAAATATTTTAAAATACTTAAGTATTTTTTTAAAAATAAAAATATTTAAAAATATCCAACCATAATTACTACTGAGTATTTGTGCTGAAATGTTATAAACATCAAGAGTGGCATTTCCATTAGAAAACAATGGTGAATGAAAACGAAGGATAGATTGTCATGAGGCCCAGGGCTCCTCTGAAGCCCAGATAGAAAACACAAGAGTAGAATTAATATATTTTTTTTATAATAATAATTAATGACTTCAGTCTTAAACATACTAACATTGAGACATCTGTGTGACACATAGGAGAAAAGCTCCAATAGGCTGTGGGAAATATTCTCAAGTTCAGAAACAAGTCTGGACCAGGTATCTTTAATTGGAGGTTGAGCTTGAGATGATTATGACATACACCATGCTGACATCACCACCAACACCTTTATAGACATATCTATTGCCTATTTTTCATGGACCAGAAAAAAAGGAGCTATTTTAATCAAATCCTATCTAGACTTTGAATGAAGAAATAAGAAACATAAAATGTGTTTGTCTATTGCAAGAGAAAGTTAAAGTGGAGATGTCATGAAATACAGTCAGGTCTTATGGGGCCATGATAAGCCAAAATTGCGTGTGATCTGAAGTCACGAGAGACAAGAAGCTATGATTAACTAGAGAAAATCAGTTGATGGCAGGACAGTAACAAGGAAACCCGCCAAACATGGCTGATCTATTTTAGTGAAGGAATGATGGCATGACAATGATGACTTGACTTCGCAAGGGCCACAAGTCACTGGCTCCTGAACCATAGAACAGTTTCAGTGACTCTGGGGCGAACCTCATGTTTTGGACTGTCATAGGGTACATCCTCCTAATCATTTAAAATACATCTTTACAGTGTGCAAACCCTTTTGCCTCCAGCGAACATGAGGGGCCTCTGTTATAGAAAGGTGAGAAACAGTTAAGATGAGAGAAAATGAATGAAGAAATCCTTGAAGATGGGGGTGGGGGGGTGGGGTTAGGGCACATACTGGGATGGCAGGTGGATTATTGGCTTCAAGGGTGTGAGGCTTCTGGACTTTCTGTCAAGGGAACACAAGCAAGAATTTGCCATGATATCTTCTTGGAAATAACTTTTCTTCCCCTAAAATTAGGAATTCCCCCCCACCCCCATGACTTTTACATGGATCCCAAAAGAAAGAAAATGAGGTCTTTAAGTTATTTATCGGTGGCACATATTAATATGGGTGTGTATTTTTCCTGTAAATTAACTATAAAATTATTAGGTTAATGAATAGCCACTTTTAGCCACACAGACATAAACAGACTCAATTATTTGACCCAGACCACTTTTGACTACTTAAATTTATATGCTGAAAATGTGAGGGTCTTCTGCAAAGTCTTCTCTTGTGTCTGGCTTCTTTCACTCGTCATTATATTTTTGAGACGGCTTCACTCCATTACAGGTAGATTCAGTCCATTCATTTCCATTGTGGTCATATACCAAAATAAATGATCTATCCAATTGCAGTTAGACATTTGTGTTGTTTCCAGATTTTAGCTATTACCAACAAAAGCGGCTATAAAGATTCTTGCATGGGGACCCTGGTATGCACATGCTTATATTTCTCTCAAGGATATAGCTGATTGTGGGATTGCTGAATCAGAGGGGTATATATATATATATTCAACTCTGCTAGATGACAAGCTGCATTCCAAAGTGATTTGTACCAACTGACACTCTCACCAACAGTTAATGAGAATTCTCCTTGCTCCATATCCTCACTAACACTTGGTGTTCTCAAACATTCATTGTGGTATTTCATTGTGCTTTTAATTTGCATTTTCCTAATTAGTAATTAGGTTGAGAACCTTTTCATATGCTTTTTTTTTTTTAATTTGGCTTTTTTTCTTTTGAAATGTGCCCATTCAAGTCTTTTCCACTTTTTATTAGCTTGGGTCTCTCCTTTTCGTATTGCTGTGTAGCAGTTCTTTATATAGTATGGACACTATTCCTGTGTCATGTATAAGTGTTGCATATAACTTTTTCCACACTTTATTTCCTTTTTTTTTTTTTTTAA
>JAQZBX010113886.1:0-10065 GCA_029593785.1 Cabassous unicinctus
CTGCTGAGAGAGAGTCCATGAGGGCAAGTTTCTGGTGCACAGAGTGGGGATGACAGGGCAGCCTGGTCCATGCTGGGCTCCGCGGGCTCAGTGACTTGTGGTCTCACTCCCAGGACAGCTGGTGACCTGCACTCACGCCCCTGTGCCCTTGCCATCCTGAACCCGTCTTTCTCCTTATTCACTTTGGGCTACAAGAAAAATTCCTTAGGAACTAATGCTTTTATTCTCCCCACCCTGCCCCTAAACAGCTAAGCTAATTTAAAACTCCAAATTCCAGACTAGTGTTAATTTTTCCCTTTCGGTACGTTTGCCATTGCAAGAACCCTTCCTTACCACCTGCACACAAAGTCCCGGCCACATGTCATCATCCGTTTAGCCTTAAGTACACGCCAACTTGTTCAGTGACATCTTGGAATGAATCTGTCTCCTCTCACCCATACCCTGTAGCACAGCCTTTGTCTGCACGTGTTTTCCTCTGAGTTCGTTTCCCAAAAATCTGAACTCTCTGCCGTCTCTTTCAGGAATTCCTGGCCCTTGAATTCTTAGAGATGTGCTCTGGTGGGTTTTTTGTTTTTTTTTAATATATTCCTTCTTTCTGGACCTGGAATTTAAGGCAGAAGGGAGGGGATACACAATTGTATTTATCTTCCATCTTGATCCAATCCTCCTGCAGGTATTTGACAATACAAATTAGCTAGTTCCTGCATTTCTTCCCGGATATATCTCTTGTCTACTTGGATTCTTCATCTCACCACTCAGGCCAAAAGAGATGATGGAAACTTTTCATCACCATCTGAGCCACATGTAGGGATTAGAAAAATTGTTAGGTTTCTTCTAAAGAAGTGGTCCTCGGGCATGGCTAGGGTCATCTCCTCTCAAATCGCCCAGCTCACTTTTTCCAGATGGAGGCCCAGATAGCACGTGAGCTATGGCAAAGCTGTAAATTCAAGTGGCATGGCAATGAATTAGTTAATCAAGCCCCAGATTCTGCCTCTAAGTCTGGTTTTACCCATCTCAGCCCAGTGCCTACAAGGGATGACAGACAGCGATTTTAAGGAGAGACCTGTCATTTGGAGCCCTTAGGAGCATCATCCTTATTCCACACCCCTTTTGGCAATGGCAACCTGGTACCCCTTCCCCAATCCCGCTGTCCTCCTATCTCTTTTAAATCAAGGTTAATAGCTGGCTTTATTGACTTAAGTTATGACATGAGGGGTCCCATTCTAAGCACTTTCCATGGGGGGACCCCCAGTGACCGTTGCCTTCTGGAATTCATGCCTTTGTGTCATCTCCACCCGTGAGGCTGGGAGGGACTTGGGTGGCAAGGGTGGTGGGGTGTCAGTGTGGACTGTGCTACATCACACGGCTCCCTCTGGCAAGCTGCCGTGTTCTCTCCCCACTGCTGGCTTTGAGGAGCTCGCTGCCGTGAAGGAAGCGGCCACGCTGGGGACGCCTGTGTGGCAAGAAGCAGCAGGCGGCCTCCAGCGACAAACCGAAACCCCCAGTCCTGCGGCCTGGCAGAAATGAATCCCACCAACAGCCCGGGGGAGCCTGGAAGTGGCCCTTTCTCCACTCGAGCCGTGAGACGACTGCAGCCCCGAACGACAGACCCCAGAGCCAAGTCAAGGCTGGACTCCTGGCCCATAGAAACTCGGAGATGATAAGCCAGTGTGTGGCCATGTGTTATGCAGCAATAGATCCACTACACCCGCGTTGCCTCATGCACTCCTCACAAGAACCTCCTCTCGGCCTGCCAGGGCTGCTGTTACAGTCAGACTGGTTGGTTTAAACCACGGGAAATTATCATCTCACAGTCATGGAGGCAGATGTCTGAAAGCATTGCTTGGCTCTGCCTCTGTCAAACAGCTGCCTCGTTCTCCAACTCTCTCCCATCCAAAGTTGCTCTCCTTCCAAGGTCTCATACTGGATTAGGGCCCACCCTGAGCCAGTTTGGCCTTGTCTTAACTAAGAACGTCTTCCAAGACCCTATTTCCAAATGAGGTCACACCGAGCAGACTGGGGTCAGGACTTGTACACATCTTTGTGGGGAAACAATTCAACCCATAACAAACCTGTGAGGCAGACAGCATTGTATTTATAAATTACTTACCCTTAGAATTCAGAGATTGATAAACTACAGCCCATTGGCTAGCCACCTGCTTGTTATACAGTGTTATTGACACAGAACCATTCCCATTTGTTTACATATTGTCTATGGCTGCTTTCATGTTACAAGGGCAGAATTCACTAGTTGCAACAGGGATCGTGTGACCAGCAATTCTAAACCTACTATCTGGCCCTTTAAGAAATTGGTGGACCCTGCTCTAGATCACGAGTCAGCAGGCTCACACCAGGCTTACTCTACACTGGACCCGCCACCCACACATGGTCTAAGACTCATATTCCTAAAAGTTCTGGGTTGGAGAAAAAGAAGCCACGAGGTGCCTACCAGCTCATTCGTACCCAATTTTATGTGTGCACAGACTGACTCCTGGAGGCCAGAGGCTACTTCTGGACTGAGGGCATTGCTGGGCCTCGCCTGAAAATTCCCAGTGGGTATTGTGCTCTGGGGTGTGAGAGCAAAGAGCAAGTTAACTGACTCTAGTGTGATTAGTGGGGCCAACTCTAGCAGGCCTCCCAAGCTGCAGTAGATCCCATCCATAACCCTGTTTACACTTCTAGAAAGTGGGGAGCTCCAGATCCCACCAGCAGAAATGGTTTGCAGAGGTCAACCAGGATGATAATTGAACCTCCTCAGGGGTGGGAGGCACAAGGACCAGTTTCCCAAGGTCCTGAAGGGCCCTCTTGACTCTCCAGCTCTCAGGGGTGGGAGGGGAGGAGGGAGCCAGGAAGGGATCTGAAGGTGGCAGTGCCACGGACAGGTGGGAAGTACTTGGCTCCCCTAGCCCCAACTTGAGACAGACAAATGACCTTCCTTTACTAGCTGACATGTATGCTATGCAAATCACCTTCAAGTCCCCATCCCAATCAAGAATGCCTGGCAAATCTCCATTTAGAAATCTCAGAAAGAACAAGAGAATTTCAGAATGCAAAGTCGATTAGTGATAAAGTACACATATTATCATATAATTTATCCTCTAAAAAAGAGATTTTTTTTTTTTTAGGTAATGCCAGAGAATTTTATTTGCTTAATTTTAAAAACTGTCAAGCAAACATTGGCAACCATAGACAGCCATGTTTGCTATGTATAATTAACTATTAACTGCACTTTAGTACAATAGTTAATAGTACAATTGTAATAATATTCTCTCAATTGTAACAAAGACACCACACTTATGCAAAATGTTAAAATGGGGGCGGGTATTTGGGGACTCTATTTTCTGCATGATCTTTCTGTAGACCTACAACTTCTCCAATAAAAAAAAAATAAGCATACATTTCCAATTAATAAAGTTCTACTTTATAGCACACCTATTAACTTATGCTTTCAGGAATTTAGGATTTGTTATGCAGATATTATATCTCATCTTTAAAATAACTCTAATTTCTTTAATAATGTGAGGTCATTAGTACTTAACTCTTTAACACTAACCGCAAGTTAAAAATCCATTTTAGCAATACAGATGTTATGTAAGTAAGCTACTTTCAGATTCAGTGACTATGTCACAGGAACACACAAATTATTTACAGCAGTGCCCAGCAGGTCGGTCGGCTTCTGACTCAGGTGGCCCTGAATTTGTAATCTATGCTCCTCCTGAATAAAGACATGTAAACGTGTGACTTAGAAAGTCTGCAAAGCTGAGGTCTAGATTACATTTTCAGATTTTTCATAACACACAGCTAAAATGAGAATATACCTATATTTCCATCAACCACAAAGATCTATAATGACACGCAAAAACAACCTAAACTTATGCTTATTTAGGGTCTGCTATTTACGAGGGTCACCTTCTAAAACAGATTAAAATCAAAATTAAGCCTGCTTTTGAAAGGTATCTGAAAAGGATGTTTAAGTCTTCCATGTTGTCAGAGTGAAAGAACAAAATATTAATACCAGTCATTCACACAAAATGATTTAACCATATGTTTTGAGGGGAAAGAAAATACAATATTGCAAGACAGTAGCTCATTGGCTTTCTGTAAGAGGTGCTCCCCAAAACCACTTTTCTTTATCCCAATTCTAAAGCCATACGATCAACCTATCAATTTTCAAACAACAAAAAGAAGGAAATATATAAAGTTCTGAAGGAATGTTTTTCCAATAAAATTTAAAAATTTATTAATATTTAAGCTACAAACCAAACATTGGCAACCACAGACAGACATGTTTGCTATGTACAAACTACCACTGTAGGGTTATACTTTCAAATACAACTTCAGAATTAGTTGCAATAAACCAATATATTTTCTCAGAAACTGGATCATTTCCTCCAGCATACAATCCATGATATGAAGTTTATGTTAAATAGTTTACCATTTTCCTAAAAGCAAGCTATAGAAAATACAGTAGTTAAGATTGAATAACAAGGCTCCGACGGTTCAGTAGTTTTTAAGATTATATAAATATACATGTATCTTAAAAAGACAATACTGTTAGTTGAGTTGTAATATCCATAAAAATAACAGTTCTGCCAGAGTTCACTGATAAATTCCCTCACTTTGCTTCTTCAATCTCCCACACCAAGCAGCTTTCCGGTTAGAATTGGAAGACAGAAAAATCATACATTCTACATGAAATCACGAAGACATTGTGAAATAGTTTGCAGAAAATAAGCCAAAAATATCCATTCGCCAAAATCATGTATTAACAGGATATCAGGATAAGAATTTCAGTATTCTCTTAAAGTACTTGTCTTCGCAGACTCAGATCTGAGGTCTTTCACTGCAACAAGGAAAGTGGTCTTCGGTCCGAAAAAGGATGGGTGGTTCATACCCGGTCTGCTGTTGCCTCGTGGAAGATGACTTGTTAAAGAGGGTGGGCACGCTAATCGTTTGTAAGAATTTTTTAAACGTATGGGGGAAAGCCCCCAGTTCAGCTTCTGCCTTTGTGACCTGCTCCTCCATTCGAGTCACGCTGCTCCCGATCATTTTCACGAAGGCCTCGAGTTTGTCGATCTTGCTGTAGATGTGCCTCATCTCGGTGGCTTTGGCGTAAATGCGGGGTACGCCTTCACCGACCACGTGGGAGGAGTCACCGCGAATCATATCCAACATGCCCACGAATTCGTCCACCTTGGTGAGCAGGTCTTCAAGACTCGAGTCCAAGGCCTCGACCTCGGGCCGGCCCCCGGCGCCCGCTCCGGGCAGCAGGCAGGCGGCGTAGCCCGCGGCCGCGCGGCGCAGCAGGGGCAGGTCTCGGCCCGGCGCGCCGTCCTCCGCGCCCTCGTCCTCCCACGGCCCCGAGGCGCTGCTGTGGCTCTGCGACACGTTGCCGCTGTCCCCGCTCCACGCAGCTCCCTGGGGCTCCGGCTCATCCTCAGGCCCGTCCCGCGAGGGCCCACGACTCGCGGCGCCACCATCCATGACCCGCGACGGCCCCGCCCCGACAGCCCCCGCTTCCGGCGCGCCCACGCTTACGCGGCCGCCCGCCCTTGCCCCCGGCTTCCGGCGCGCGTCTGCGCACGCCCGCGCGCCCAGCCCTAGGCAGGCCTCCAGCGCCCTCGCGCGGTCGCGGTCGCCTTGGAGCCCTAACAGGACGCTCTTCAGAAGCGGCGGGGTAACGTAAGTACAGTCAAGGGCATAAACCCTAAGTGTGCACAGTGCATGTTCCTGCACCCGGGAGACCTCTGTCCAGGTCAGGTTATAGGGCAGGACCAGTGGGGTACGTTGAATCATGCACCCCAACAGTCATTTCTTAATCTTCATCCACGTTCCCATTTATAAAAAGGACCCTTGAGGATGTTACTGGTAGATAAAGTGTGGCCCAACTGAATCAGGGTTTATAGAAGTTGAATATAGACTTGCCACGTGACCCTGCAATACCACTACTGGGTATATACCCAGAAGAACTGAGAGCAGTGACACGAACAGACATCTGCACACTGATGTTCATAGCGACATTATTCACCATTGCCAAAAGTTGGAAACAACCCAGGTGTCCATCAACAGACACATGGATAAACAAACTGTGGCATATTCACACGATGGAATATTATGCAGCTGTAAGAAGAAATGAAGTCGTAAAGCATATGACAACATGGATGAACCTGCAGGACATTATGTTGAGTGAAGCAAGCCAGACACAAAAGGACAAATTCTGTATGAATGTGTTACTATGAATCAAATATATTGTGTAACATATTGTTTGATTCAAAAAAAAAAAATTTATATGTATCCATTACATTTAATTGAGAAATGTATATATTCATCTGTGTTTACTTTTTAGTTTTTAATTGTTTATATTTTCAATTATTAAATGTACAAAATAAAGTAAAAAAAGAGTCCTTTATAAGCAGAAGAAAACTGGACAAAGACATCAGAGAAACACAAGAGAGCAAGGGCCTCAGCATGTGATGGGAGGCAGGAATGCAACCAAGGAACACGAAGGATTGTAGTATACTAGCTCATGATTTCTAATTCTAGAAGTCCAAAATCAAGGAGTCAGCAAAGCTATGCTTTGTCTTTGAAGTCTGTAGCATTCTGGTGCCACAAGCCAATACCATGAAGCATTATGTTACTAACTCCAGAGCATAGTCTACATTAGGAATCACCATCTGGAAATTGTGAATAATGCTGCTATAAATATTGGTGTGTAAATTGCTGAGTCCCTGCTTACATTCCTTTGAAGTATATACCTAGAAGTGGGATTGCCAGGTTATATGGTACTTATACTTAACTTTCCGAAGAACCACCAAAACATATTCCACAGCAACTGCACCATTTTACATTCCCACCAACAATGTACAATGGTTCCTATTTCTCCACAACCTCACAACACTTGTTATTTTCCATTTGTTTAGTAATAGCTATTCTAGTGGGTGTGAAATGGCTATCTCATTGTGGTTTTGGTTTGCATTTCCCTAATGGCTATTGATGTTGAACATCTTTTCATGTGCTTATTGGCCATTTGTATATCTTCTTTTTTTAAAATAATTTATTCCTTCTTGTCAATTCTATTTTTTAAAAGTACATTGTATTTTATTTTAATTTATCCCCCCTCCCTCCCCCAGATGGTTCTCTTGTCTGTCTGCTCATTGTTTGCTTGTCTTCAGTCCAGGAACTGAACCTGAGACCTCCCACATGGGATGCGAATGCCCGATGGCCTGAGCCACATCCACTGCCTGTGGGCTGTGGCATCTGCTGGCTTTGTGGCATCTGCGCATTTAGGTGTCTGCTCTTTGCTGCAGGGTGTGGTGTCTAGCTCTCGTTGAGGTGGGTGCAGTTGTCTGCTTGTCTTCTTTAGGAGGCAGTGGGACCCAAACCCGGGACCTCCCATGTGGTAGGCAGGTGCCCAGGTTGTTGAGCCACATCCACTTCCCTGAATATTTTCTTTGGAGAAATGTCTATTCAAGTCCTTTGCCTATTTTTAAATTGTGTTGTTTGTCTTTTTGTTGCTGAGTTGTAGGAGTTCTTTATGTATTCTACAGATTAAACCCTTATCAGATATATGGTTGCCAAATATTGTCTCCCACTCTGTAAGCTGTCTTTTCTCTGTCTTCCTAAAGTTTTAACTTTGATGAGGACCAATTTATCTATTTTGTTTAGATAAATTAGATATTTTAGTTTCCTCATGGTTAAAGAAAATACCATACAATGGGTTGGCTTAAATAATAGGAATTTATTGGGTAATATTTTTGAGGCTAGGAGAAGTCCAAATCAAGGCCTCATAAAGGCAATGCCTTCTTCTCCAAAACTGGTGTTCTGTGGCTGACTGCTGGTGAGCCTTGGTCCTTGGCTCCTCTGACGCATGGCAATGCGCATTCTGGCCTCTCCTGGCCTCTCCCTTCTCTTCTGGGTTCCATTGATGTTCAGCTTCTGGCTTCTCCCTTTGGCTTTTTTCTCTCTGTGTGACCTTCCTATAATGCCTTCAGTAGTAGGATTGGGATCCATCCTGGACCACACCTTATTTGAAGTAGCTTCATCAAAAGGTCTTATTTACAAGGGCTCACACCCACAGGAATGCTTTTCTGGGGTACATAGTTCCAAACCACCACACCTTTTCCTTTTCTTGTCTGATTGCTCTGGCTAGAATGTCCAGTACAATGTTGAACACCATGGTGAAAGTGGACATCTTTGTCTTCTGTTTCTGATCAGTCTTTCACCATTGAGTATGATGATAGCAGTGGGTTTTTCATATATACCCTTCATCACATGGAAGAAATTTCATTCAATTCCAAGTTATCTAGAGTGTTTTTATCAAGAAGGGGTACAGGATTTTGTCAAACACTTTTTGTGCATCAATTAAGATGATCATGTGTTTTTTTCTTCTTTCTATTAATTTGGTTATTACATTAATTGTTTTGCTTATATTGAACTTCCCTTGCATTTCTGGGATAAATCTCACTTGGTCATGATATATAATTCTTTTATTGTGCTCTTAGATTCAATTTGCTAGTATTTTGTTGAGGGCTTTTGCATCTATATTCATAAGGGATATTGGTCTGTAATTTTAATTTCTTGTGATATCTTTATTTGGCTTTGGCATCAGGGTAATGACCTCACAGAGTAAGTTAGAAAGTGTTCCTTCCTCTTCTATTTTCTGGAAGATTTTGAGAAGTATTGGTATTCTTTAAATGTTTGTTAGAATTCAGCAGTGAAGCCTTCAGTTCTGGAAATTTCTTTGGTGGGAGGCTTTTGATTATTGATTCCATCTGTATTAGTCAGCCAAAGGGGTGCTTATGCAAAATACCAGAAATTGGTTGGTTTATATAAAGGGTAGAAGCTTACAGTTACTGGGCCATAAAGCATAAGTTTCTTCCCTCACCAAAGTCTGTTGCTACGTTGGAGCAAGACAGTTGCCAGGGTTCAGGCTTCTTGGGTTCCTCTCTTCCCAGGGTTCCGTTTCTCTCTGGGCTTAGCTCCTCTGTTTCCTCTACAAGGTCAGCTGTAGACTATGAGGCTCTCTAGGCTTTGCCTCTCTCCACAAGGCCAGCTGTGAACTCTCAGGCAAACGGCTCATGTTTTTTTCCCCCGGGCCTTCTCTCTTTTCTCTTCCCAGGGCTCCAGCTCAAGACTCCAACATCAGAACTACTACAATCTGTCCTTTGCCATGCCTTTTATCTTTGATTCCCCACCCACCAAGGGGTGGGGCTCAACACCCTACTGACGTGGCCAATCAAAGCCCCAATTATAACTTAATCACACCCAGATGAACAGATCAGTTTACAAGCATAATCCGATATCTATTTTTGGAATTCATAACTTCATCAAACTGTCAAACTGCTACACCATCTCTACTTGTTTTTGGTCTGTTGAGATCTTCTATTTCTTCTTAATTCGGTGTAGGTAATTTGAGTGTTTCTAGGAATTCGTCCATTTTATCAATATTATTTAATTTGTTGGTATACAATTATTCCTAGTACCCTCTTTTAATCCTTTTTATTTCTGTGGGGTCTGTAGTAATGTTTTCATTTCTGATTTTGGCTATTTGCATCTTCTCTCTTTTTTCCTTTGTGTTTTATTGTAATTTCCAAAGAACCACGCAGTTGTTTGGAACTGTATTTACTCCGGAAAATCATGTTCTTAAAGCTAAGCCATTCCTGGGGGTGTAAACTTATTGTAAGTAGGACCTTTTGAACAGGTTACTTCAGTTAAGGCATGGCTCAGGGTGGGGCTTAATCCTCTTACTCAAGTCCTTTATAAGAAAATAAAATTCAGACACAGAGAAAGCCACAGGAACAAGAAGCTGAAAGCAACAAAACCTGGAAGAGAAGGGAGAGACCAGCAGGTGCTGCCATGTGCCTTGCCATGTGACAGAGGAGTCCAGGATCTCTGGCAGCCAGTCTTCAGGAAGAAAGCATTGCCTGATGATACCTTGATTTGGACATTTTTCTCAACCTAAAAACGTTAAGCTTGTAAGATAATAAACTACCACAATTAAATCCAATGTATTTCATGGTATCTGCTTTGAAAAGCTTAGCAAACTAAAACAAACCAACTTTGGTT
>JAQZBX010113887.1:0-10081 GCA_029593785.1 Cabassous unicinctus
AATTTTAAAAATCTGTCATTGATACCAATATTATATAATTATTCCCTTCAATTAAGTAAAAAAAGTCATTCTTTCTTACAACTGATTGTTCTTTTTCTTGATATTCAACTAAATCTTTGAGAACTACATTTTCTTAGGAAAGGGGCAGGCCATTGAATACCACATGGAGATATATTTTCCAGTCTAAATGGATAGCAGGTAATAAGGAAGGAAGAAGAAGGAGATGGAAGAGGAGGAGAAGGAGGAGGAGGAGGAGGAGAACAAGTAGGGAGAAATGGAGGAGGGGCAGGAGGTTAAATGTGTTCATTTGAATTTTGGAAGTTATGAATAAAAGAAAGGATGAGGAAATTTATTTGGGGGAATAGTGGGAACAGAGAGAGATATTCTTAAGGAACAGATATCTACACTATTATCTAAAGGATAATTAGGAATTTAATTGCAGGGGAGTTTGAGAGTATTCCGTGAAATAGGAACCATATGTGAGATGAATCTAAGGCTGAAAGAAGCCAAATTATTCCAGGTGATGAAAAAAGTTATTGAAGGTAGGGCTCCAAAGGTGATGTGAAGGATGCTAACCAGGTAAGACATCGTTTCATTTTTCATGCTAAAAAATTGGTATTTAATCTAAAAGTGATGCAAATTTTTTAAGCATGGATAGGATATAATCATGTTTAAAATATTTACTTATATTGAGATTTGGGGAATTGATTGAGGTTTATGTACAGATAAATGATGGTGAAATTGAATGTTAATGAATTGTGGAATTAAAAGAGGGAATGAGTGTGGGCTTCTCATTCATGAGTTTTTAATAACAAATATAGGTGTAAAATAGGATCTAAGTAGGGGTGCAGGGCTAAGGAAGGTGTTTTCTGTTGGGAGAAACTTGAGCATGATTATAAGCTGCAGGAAAATAAAAGAATTAAAAACAGAGATAATAAATACCAAATAAATGAATAAGAACGTTTCCACTTTGGGTATCAAGATCCCTAAATATCTTCAAAGTAAATAATGAATATTCACCAGACATGTTCAAAAGAACTGAAAGAAAGTATGTATTTTCCACAATAAGAATTCTCAAGTAAATTTTAAAAGTATATACTACTTTGCTTCTTTTGAAGAACTGTCAGGCCAATGCCATGCAAATTGCTAGCTTGTACATTGTATACAATTCAGGAAGAGGCTGTTCACTGGATAAGAAACGTGTGCTGCAGTCCTGAGCAGCCAGGGTAAGATAAGACTGAGACCAAAGAATATTGGTCTATAATGAATCAAAAAAGTGTCAAAGAGCAAAAACAAAATTAAAAACTCTTTGGCAAGCTCACTGAAGGTGTCAATCTAAAGAGATCATGGCCCCGGTTGCAAACTCAAACACCTGTTGGGACCAGGTGGTCAACCTGAGTTAAACTGGCAGCCAGTACGATAGTAAAAAAAAAGCTGATCTTTGATTTTGATATTCTGAGAAGCAATAAAGATTCTTCTGGCCAACAGGAGAAGACATTCTTTAAGGAGCCAAAGCTGATTGCTGCCATGTGGGTATCTCCAGAGTCAGTGACAACATATTTTCAGATATTTTTAAAGAAATTAAAAACATAATTTTTTAATGAAATATCTGCACTAAGGTCCCATGGAATGAGTGAAAATATGTTATCATATATAATTATGTATCTCTGGCTAGGCTTGTTAAAATAACATGCAATACCAAAACATAAAGAGGAACGTGTCCTTTTTAAATGCTCTTAGAAATGCATCTGCCATTGCCAATTTATTTCTCTTTTTTGCAATTTTTCTTTCTGAGTCAAGGGCCTTCACGCAACATCCCACATGATGGTATTAAAAGAAAGTAGTTAAATGCCAATTTTGCTTTCTGAAGCCAAGGAACCATGTTTAGGCTGAGTACTTCATTATCTTTAGCGTTCTTTCTAGTTTGCATCATCAAAACATACCATAGTTGACCATAGTTTTATGAGAAGTTCAGTGTTTCAAAAGTTTACACATTCATATTTGTTAACTAATTTAAGCTCCTCAGGTAACTTTTTGAACATTTAGGAAGGTACTAAGAATATCTGTTTATCCTCACAAAATACCATATGCTTATAAATGCATCTTAACACCCACCACACTGTTGAAATTATTACTTTTTTATCTTGTTGAAGACAAGGACCATATTCTTCTTCCTTAAAGAGAAACTTTGTACAGTTGTTTTTTTTTTTTTTTTCTAACTGATCTGTTTTTAATTCTCCTCCAATTCAAACATACACTATTAACACCATTTGAATTGAATTTATATTCTACATTAAATTTCTTAGAATCTGCTCTATAATTGACACACAACAGTTTTATAGCCTTACACAATATAAGAGATGAAAAATAAAAATTATGATGTTTGTGGCTACAAGTAACAGAACAACCAAAAAAGAAGCAAGGAAATAGAGAAATTTCAGGTGTGGTAATTGAGTGGCTAAATAAGAATATACTTTCCCATTCTGCCCTCCTCAGCATGTTAATTCTTTTCTAGTAATTCCAAGTTGCAGTCTCAGTTCCAGGTGTCATATGCAGATGCTAGGGTCAAGAAGCTCATAACAGAACATCCCTGTCTTTTTCTCTTTGCAGGAGCAAGAAAAGCTTTCACAGATTGCATTCTGGTAAAATCTCTTTATGTCTGAGTTGCCACAATTTTGCCCTGTGGTCTTACCTACAATAATCATTCAGCAGAAAAAATGAGACCACCATTTTTGGCTAAGACCAGTTAATAGTTACTCCATGATTTTTGGGAAAGGTAGAGTACCTGAAAGATAGGGCAAACTGGAGCATGGTGAGCCAACTTGGAGTTTTAGTAGCAAGGATGATGTTTAGGTGACAGCTTCCCCACCCCCATACACACCCCCCGAGAGGGCTCCCTCATCTGTTTGCTCCTTGTTTATACTTGTTGTTTGTGCTCATTATTTGTTTGTCTTCCTTAGGAGGCACTGGGAACCGAATCCTGGATCTCCCACGTGGTAGGAGGGTGCTCAACTGCCTGAGCCACATCCACTTCCCCCGGGTGATAACTTGAGGAAACAACCAAGAATGACTGCCAAAACAAAGGCATGTTTGGCTGAATTTTGCCTTGAGTTCCCTTGTCCCTTATTTGGAATCCCTTATGTAAAATAAAATTGCTCCTATTTTCCCTCTATCAGATATTAGAGCAGCTAATAATTTTACTCACACTATGAGAAATTCACTAATTTTCTGATGAGGAAAAATTTAAATTAAGATTTATCAAAGCTATTTTAGCTTACTTCAAATCCTACAAACTCACCAGAGAAAAACATCACTTCTAATAAAATGAGCCAAGAATCATTTTATCTAATTTCTCCCAAATATGCCATTTTGGAAGAATTCCTAATGAAAGCAATATTAATAATCACACTGCTAATGTTGTAATGCATTTGGAATTTGTGTAAATGGCTCCAGGATAGAGAAAACCTTTTCACATATCAGTATGCATAGTAGAATGTATAAGGATTTTTAAAATATTGTCATTATTTTTTCTGAATTCATTTTATGCATCTATGAAAGGACTAATGATATCCCAATCTAATTATTATAAGATTAAGTGATATATTATATTTTAAGGTCAAAGAACCCTGCCTGACACACACTAGCATTCTTTTTACAATTTTCATTCTCTAACATTCTCCAACAACTAGGATAAAATTCCTTCCACTGCTATTAATTGATTTTATTTCCATATCTTATAATTTCCTCATACTAAAACAATTTGCAGTTCAATGCTATGAAAGATAATTGTGTTTTCATGATTCAAAGTATTCAGGTATGATACCAGTGCTATTCATTGATTTGATTTTTAATTGTATCTCATGCCATTATAGAGCTTTCCAAAACATGAAACTTTATAATTCACAATGTCTTTTTTATAATACCATACAGCTTAGTATGTATAATATCATATTATAATACAGTGAAATATTGATGCATAGCATAATAATACAATAATAGATTAAATGGTGCTAAATTAATTTTTAAGTAAAATATAAGATTACCTAAAAAACTTTATGAGTTTAGTATAAAATTACACTGGTGGAAACACTAATGGAACAAGGAAATTTACCAAGAATAAATGAAATCCACTGTGGTGCACTAGTATATATTTAATAAAATACCATTTTGCGTGTTGTACTTTATGAGCTGTAGAGCAAGGATGTTTTCCTTTTACCAGAAGCATTATTTAGTACAGGCAAAGGCTATCAACTATTCATATTTCCCATTTTGGAAATATAATATACCTAGAATAAAGCCTAGTGTTTTAGTTTCCTGGGCTACTCAAGCAAACACCATGAAATAAGTTGGGTTAATCAATGCACATTTATTAGGTAATGGTTTTGAGGCTAAGATAGAAGTCAAATCAAGGAATCATTAGGATGATGCTTTCTTCTCAAAGACTGTGGCATTCTAGGACTGGCTGCTAGCAATCCTTTGTTCTTAAACTTGTCAGAGGGCAGCGCACATGGTGGCTTCTAGTCTCTATTTTCAGGGTTTTGTTGATTTCAGCTTCTTGTTTCTGTGACTTTCTATATGTCTGTATTTCATTCTGCTTATAAAAAAACTACAGTAATAGGCTTAAGACCCATCCTGACTGAGGTAGGCCTAATGTTAACTGAAGCAATCTCATCAAAAGGTCCTACTTATAATGGGTTCATACTCACAGGAATGGATTAAGTTTAAGAATATGTTTTTCTGGGTATATACAGCTTCAAACCACCACACACACGTATCTCAAATGCATCAGTCACATACCACTACTGAGATCAAAATTGTAAAACTACTGTCCCAGAAGATTCCCTTATGCCACAACCCAGTCATTATCACACCCAAATGTATACACAATTCTGACTTCATCATAAATTACTTTTTCTTATTTTTGTTGTTAAAATAGTCATACGCGAACTATTTTATATTTCACTTCATTTACCAACACTGTGTCCATGAAATTTTGTCTTTATTGTTGTATTGAAGTTTGAGTCGTTTCAATTCTGCATAAAATTCCAAATAGGAATATACCATGATTTGCCCATTCTATCGTTATTAGACATTTAAGTTATTCCCAGAGCTGAGCTATTATGAATAAAATTTCTATGATTATTATTTCATATCTCTTTTTGGTACATCTCTATGGGGCACATATTCAAGGAATGGAATTGCTGCTTCAAAGAGTATAAAAGTTTTGCTTGCTTTTTCTCTTCAGACCCCTTTTTTTTTCCTTGCCTTTAAGCATGGCTTCTAATTTTTTAGTTGGAAGGTTGACAGGATGTATCTGGCAATAGGAACAGATATATATAAGGCCCTTAGTGTAAGTTTTGTTTATCTGGTTAGGAGTTGAGCTGTGATTAAATTTTGTTCTAGCTGTAAGTACTAGTGTCCTAAAATTTCTCTAGTGCACTTCCTTTTGTCTCCTCTCTTGTCTTTGGGCTACTGGAAGGATTCATCATCAGATAGATACTTTGTCCTGCAAGTCTCTCAGTTACAGTACCTACCTAGACACAGCCATAGGGCTCCATTATAATAATAGTGGATTACAACTGAGCATGCTGAAAACCAGACCCCTCTTGCCTTACTGTTCACTTTGGACATCCTAAGTGGTCATCCTTAATCCACAGTTATTTTACTGGAGCCCTGCTGGTGTGGCATTAAATACTGGAGAAGGGAAAGTATTCTATAATATTATGATTAAATTTTTCTTTTCACAAACCAATGTACCTAGGCTGTCACCTTCACAAGTGTTTCATAGTTCGTGAGCTATGTTGAGTCAGGAAGACTAGAGGGGAATAGATTCAGTGATGCAATTCCCCCAGGTTAGATAAATCTTTCATGAACACTTTTCTCCTGGAAAGTAGGTCTTTGTTATGAAGACAGCTCTTGGCATATTTCTGCTCTCCCTTCCAGAGCCATAAACTGACTTTTTTTGACCCTTCACCTTAAGAATGGTTTCCTGTATGTAGCACACATGAGCATATGGGAACCCCCTAAGACTGTGGCATTAAGGAGTTTCTCACTCTGAAGCTGGTCCACACTCAGCATCTGGCTCTAACACTTCATCAAAATTACCATTAAAGTTTTCCTATTAGTTTATGGTTCCAGCAGCTTCTTCTCTAGTTAAGCCAATCTCAGCTGACTATGGATTTGCCTATCTTTCCAGTTAAGGGAGGCAGGGAGGAGAGAGTGGTTTGTCCTGTGATCTCAGTTCTCTGATTTTTTTAAAGAAAAGTTATGTATTTTCAAGTTTTACTTTCATCTTTTTTTCTTTTTGTAACAATAAGAGTTGATGACTTCCAATCCCTTTACATGGTGGAGCTGAAAACATCTCTCGGTCATTGATATTTCACTGTTTGACCTTACAAAGTGTATTTAAAGCTATAAATTTTGCTCTATGAAATGCTTTAACTACATTCCTCATATTTTGAGATATTATATTTTCGTGTCATTCTAACCAATATTTTTTGTAATTACTGCAGTTACTATTATTTTTAACCCATGGAATATTTAGACTTGTATTACTTCATATCTAAGTATTTTTCAATGTGATTTAACATTTATTTCTAAATTGAGAGAACATTATCTACATTTTTTCGAGCTTTCAAAATTTATTGAAGATATATGGATTAGTGTATCATCTATTGCAATCTTTCTGTCATACATACTTTAAAAGTAAAAATCACTACAGTTGTTGGATATGTCAAATACTTCCAGTGGGTTACATTTTGTGGTTTAAATATTCTATTTCATTGCTGATATTTTTGAGTACTAGCTCTATCCATTTTTTAACAAATCAATTTTATTGATACATATTAATAAAGCATAAATCCAACCAAAGTGTACAATCAATGGTATTCAGTGTAATCACATATTTGTGCATTCATCACTCCAGTCCTTCTTAGAGCACATTTGTTATTGCAATAATAATAATAAACAAAAAACAAACAAATCTCAACACCTCTCAATATCTCTATGCTTCTCCTGCCAACATAACTGCTATTCTTTTCCCTTCTTTCTAGAATATTTGTATTTATATTTTGTGGAAACAGTCGTATATATGCAGTATATCGACTGCATGTATACCCATAGTGGTGTTTTACATGAGATTTTACTATCTTATACAGTCCTGTGTTTAGTTTTTAGCTTTCCTTCTAGTAATATACATGACCTTAGACTTTCCCTTTCAACCAAGTCATACCCTTACAATAACACTGCTAGTTACAAACACCATGATATGCATTAACCATTTCTATTCATTTACAAAGATTTATAAACTACCTTTTAAAATTTTTACACAGATTAACCCTCAGATATCCATTCTCTACCCTTCTTCAATTTTCTGATAACCTATATTCTAATTATTAATTCCATGAGTTTATATATATATATTTACAGTATTTGTTCTTTTATGTCTGGCTTGCTTCACTCAACAAAATGTCCTCCAGGTTCACCATGTTGTCATATGCTTCAAGACTTCATTTCTTCTTATAGCTGCATAATATTCCATTGTGTGTATGCACCACAATTTTTTTATCAATTAATCCGTTCATGGACACCAGGGTTGTTTCCAACTTTTGGCTATCATGAATAACGTCGCTATGAACATAGGTGTGCAGTTGTCTATTCATGTCACTGCTCTCAGTTCTGGTTATATACCCAGGAATGGTATTGCCAGGTCCCATGACAAGTTTGTATTCAACTTCCATAGGAACTACCAAACAGTCCTCCACAGTGGCTATTCCATTCTATATTCCTACCAACAGTGAATAAGCGTTCCTACTCTCCACATCCTCTCCAACATTTACAGTTTTCTGACTTTTAATAGCGGCCAGTCTAATAGGTATGAAATGATATCTCATAGTTTTGATTTGCATTTCCCTAATCTGAAGTGATATTCAACATTTTTTCATGTATTCCTTCACCATTTATATTTCTTCTTCGGACAATTGTCTTTTCAAGATTTTTGCCCATTTTTAAATTGGATAGTTTGCCTTTTTACTGTTGAGTTGTATGATCTCCTTGTATATCATGGATACTAAATCCTTATCAGATATGTGATTGCCAGATATTTCCTCCCATTGAGTCGGCTGCCTTTTCACCCTTTTGACAAAGTCCTTTGAGGTGCAAAAGTGTTTATTTTTGAGGAGGTCCCATTTATCTATTTTTTCTTTTGTTGTTCATGCTTTGGGTATAAAGTTTGAGAAACTACCACATACCAGAAGATCTTGAAGATGTTTACCTAAATTTTCTTCTAGGAGTTTTATGGGTGTGTCTTTTATATTTACGTCCTTGATCAATTTTTAGTTAATTTTTGTATAAGGTTTGAGATACTGGTCTTCTTTCTTTCTTTTGGATATGGCTATTCAGTTCTCCCAGAACCATTTCTTGAATAGACTGTTCTGGCCCAGTTGGGAGGGCTTGACCGCCTTGTAAAATTCACTTGACTATAGATGTGAGGGTCTATTTCGGAGTTCTCAATTTGGTTGATTTGTCATTGTGTCTGTCTTTATGCCAATACCATGCTGTTTTTACCACTGTAGCTAATAATATGCTTTAAAGGCTGGTAGTGAGAGTCCTCCAACTTCGTCCTTCTTTTTAAAGACCTTTTTGGCTATTTGGGTCCCCTTATGCTTCCAAATAAATTTAATAATTGGTTTTTCCACTTCTGCAAAAACTGCTGTTGAGATTTATTAGGGGACTGCATCAATGCAGTCTGTAAGTCAGTTTGGGTAAAACTGACAACTTAACGATGTTTAGTCTTCCAATCCATGAACACAGAATGTCCTTCCATTTAACTCTTCTTAGGTTTCTTTTAGCAATGTTTTGTAGTTTTCTGAATACAGGTCCTTTATGTCCTTGGTTAAGTCTACTCTTAAATATTTGATTTTTTTAGTCACTATTATAAATGCAATTGTTTTTCTGATTTCCTCTTCAGATTGCACATCAGTAGTGTATAGAAACACTATTGATTTTTGCGTATTAATCTTGATTCCCGCCACTTTGCTGAATGTGTCCTTTAGTTCTAGTAGTTTTGTTGTGGATTTTCTAGATATAGGATCATATCATCAGTGAATAGTGCAACTTTTACTTCTTCCTTTACTATTTGGGTGCCTTTAATTTGTTTATCTTGCCTAATTGCTCTAATCAGAACCTCTAGCACAATATTGAATAACCATGGTGACAGTGGGCATCCTTGTTTTGTTCCTGATCTCAGCCAGAAAGCTTCCAGTCTTTCACCATTGATAACAATGCTAGCCGTAAGTTTTTAATAAGCACTTTACCACATTGAGAAAGCTTCCTTCTATTCCTATCTTCTGGAGGTTTTTTTATCAAGAAAGGGAGCTGTATTTTGTCAAATGTCTTTTCTGCATCAATCAAGAGGATCATGTGATTTTGCTTCTTCAATTTCTCAATGAGGTTTATTACACTAATTTGTTTTCTTGTGTTTAACCACCCTTGCATACCTGAGATAAAACCCACTTGATCATGGCATAATTCTTTTGATGTTCTTTTGGATTCTGTTTGCAAGTATTTTGTTGAGGAATTTTGCATCTATATTCATTAGAGATATTGGTGTGTCATTTTCTTGTTTTTATTTTAGGGTGATGTTGGCTTCATAAAATGAGTTTCATAGTGTTCTTTCCTGTTCAAATTTTTGGAATAGCTTGAGCTGATTGGTATTAGATTTACTTTGAATGATTGGTAGAATTCACCTATGAAGCCCTCTGGTCCTGGGCTTTTCATCTATGGGAGGACATCAATGACTGTTAACATCTCTGCACTTGTGATTGGTTTGTTGAAGTCTTCTATTTCTTCTAGGGTCAGTGTAGATATTTTGTGTGTTTTTAGTAATTTGTCTGTCTCTTCTGCATTGAGTAGTTTTTTGGCATACAGTTGTTCATACTATCCTCTTATGATCTCTCTTATTTCTGTGGGGTCAGTGGTAATGTCCCCCATCTCATTTCTAAATTTATTTGTATCTCCCCTTTTTTTATTTTCAGACTAGCTAAGGGTTTGTTGATTTTGTTGATTTCTCAAAGAACCAACT
>JAQZBX010113888.1:0-10067 GCA_029593785.1 Cabassous unicinctus
GAAATAGTTTATTAGGTCTAGCAACTTTGTTGTAGATTTTTCAGGACTTTCTAAGTATAAGATCATATCATCTGCAAATAGTGAAAATTTTACTTCTCCCTTTCCAATTTGGATGACTTTTATTTCTTTTTCTTGCTTGTTTGCTCTAGCTAAAACATCTAGCACTATATTGAACAACAGTCATGCCAAGACATCCTAGTCTTGTTCCTGATCTCAGTGGGAAAGTTTTCACTATTTCACCACTGAGTACAATATTAGCTTTGGGTTTTTCATATATAGCCTTTATCATGTTGAGAAAGTTTCCTTCAATTCCTATCTTTTGTAGTATTTTTATCAAGAAAGAATGCTTTCCTTTGTCAAATGTCTTTTCTGCGTCAATTGAAAAGATCATGTGATTTGATTTATTTGATTTATTAATGTGGTGATTTACACTGATTGATTTTCTTGTGTTGGACCACTCTTGCATGCCTGATATAAAACCCACTTGATCATGAAGAGTAATTCTTTTATTGTGTTATTTTATTCAGTTAGCAGGTATTTTGTTGAGAATTTTTGCATCCATATTCATTAGGGAAATGAGACTGTAATTTTCTTTTGTAATACCATTATCTGGGTTTGGTATTAGGGTGACATTGCTTAATAGAATGAGTTCAGTAGTGTTCCTTCTTCAATTTTTGGAAGAGCTTGAGTAAGATTGGCATTAAATCTTCTTTGAATGTTTGGTGGGACTCACCTGTGGAACCATCTGGTCCTGAACTTTTCTTTTTGGGGAGTTCTTTAATGATGGTTTCAATTCTTTACTTCTGACTCATGTGTTTAGGTCTCCTGTTTCTTTAAGGGTCACTGTAGTTTGTTTGTACATTCCTAGGAATTTTTCCATTTCATCTACATTGTCTAGTTTGTTGGCATACAGTTGTTCACAGTATACTGTTTTTTTAAACAAATCAATTTTATTGGTACATATTAATAAAGCATACAATTCATCCAAAGTATACAATCAGTGGTATTTGGTATAATCTCATAGTTGTGCATTTATCACTTCAATCATTATTAGAGCATTTTCATTATTTAAATAATAATAATAAACAGTTATTTCTGGCTCTTCATGCAGAATTATTTATTTACTATGCTGTTTTACTTAGATATATTCACATATCATATGATATATCCAAAGTGTATAATCAATGGCTTTTAACATAATCACAATGTTGTGCATTCATCATTATAAAAAAGATTTACAACAATTTTATTACTTCAAACAGAAAAACTCCACATCCCTTGGCATTCCTTTCCCAGTCTTACATAACCATGAATCTAATTTTATCTTTATAAGTTTATTTATATTTGCATTTTATATAAATGGAATCATACAATATGTTTCACAATATATTTAGTTCATAGTAGCACAAGCATACAGTATTTGTCCTCTTATGTCTGTCTTGCTTCACTCAACATAAGTCCTCCAGGGTCATCCATGTTGTCATATGATTTATGATCTCATTTTTTCCTTCAGGTGCATAATATTCCGTAATTCACCACAGTGTATAGCATTAATACAGCACAGTTTGTTAATCCATTCATTAGTTGATGGACAACTTGTTTGTTTCCACCTTTTGGCAAACATGTGCAATGTTGCTATGAACATTGTTGTGCAGATGTCTGTTCATGTCACTGATCTCAGTTCTTCTGGTATGTATCCAGTAATAGTATTGCAGGGTCATGTATCAGATCCATAATTAAATTCTTTAGGAATTGTCAAAGAGGCCTCCACAGTGCCTGTACCATTCTACATTCCTACCAACAGTGAATAAATTTTCCTATTTATCCACATCACCTCCAACAGTTTTGTTGCATGAGCTTTGGGTGTAAGGTCCAAGAAACCACCTACCAAAATGTCATTAAATATTTTCCTACAGTTTATTCTAGTAGTTTTATGGTCCTGGCCTTTTATGTTTAGGTCTTTGATCCATTTTGAGTTGATTCTTATATAGGGAATAAGCTAAGGGTGCTTTTTCATTCTTTTGGTTATGGATATCCAGTTCTCCCAGCACCATTTTTTGAAAAGAGTATTTTGTCCTGTTAACCGGGACTTTGTAGGTTTGTCAAAAATCAGTTGGCCATAGAGGTGAGGGTTTATTTCTGGACTCTCAATTCTATTCCACTGAATAATGTGTCTATCTTTATGCCAGTACCATGCTGTTTTAACCACTGTAGCTTTGTAATATGTTTCAAGGTCCGGTAGTGAAATTCCTCCCATGTTGTTCCTTCTTTTTAGAACGCTTTTGGCTATTAGGTGCACTCTCCCATCCAAATGAATTTGGTAATTGCCTTTTCTATTTCTGTAGAGTAGGCTGTTGAAATTTTGATTGGTATTGCATTGAATCTATCAATTTAAAGAGATAGGATTGACATCTTCATAATAGTTAGTCCTCCAATCCATTTGCATAGAATGTCTTTCCATTTGTTTAGGTCTTCATTGATTTCTTTTAGCAATTTCACTTTTAGTTTTCTGCATATTGATCCTGTACTTCTTTGTTTTAATTGATTCCTAAGTATTTGAGTATTTTTGTTGGTATAATAAATGGAATCTTCCTCAGATTGTTCAATACGAGTGTATAAAAACATTACTGATTTTTGCATGTTTATCATGTATCCTGCCATTTTGCTGCACTCATTTATTAGCTCAAATAGCTTTGTCATAGACATTACAGAATTTTCTAAATATAGGATCATGTCATCCACAAATAGAGTTTCTCTTCCTCTTTCCTATTTGAATGCCTTTAACTTTTTCTTGTCTAATTTCTCTAGCTAGAACTCTTTGTACCATGTTGAATAACAACAGAGACAGTGGCCATCCTTTTCTTGTTCTCAATCTTAGAGGGAAAGCTTTCAACCATTCCCCATTGCGTACAATGTTGGCTGTGGGTTTTACATATATGCTTTTTACCATATTGAGGAATTTTCCTTCTATTCCTATTTTTGAATTATTTTTATCAATAAAGGACGCTGGATTTTGTCAAATGCTTTTCTACATCATTTGAAATGGTCATGTATTTTTTTTTCCTTCGATTTCTAAATGAGGTGTATTATGTAGATTGATTGTCTTATGTTGAACCAGCCTTGCATACCAGGAATAATTCCTAATGGGTTGTGATGTACAAGTCTTTTGATATGCATTTGGATTCAATTTGCAAGTATTTGTTGAGAATTTTTTAGCATCTATGTTCATTAGAAAATTTTTTCTGTGATTTTCTTTTCTTGTAGTGTCTTTATCTAGCTTTGGAATTTGGGTGATTTTGGCTTCCTAAAATGTGTTGGGTAATTTTCCCTCCTCTTCACTTTCTTGGATGAGTTTAAACAGGATAGGTATTAATTCTTTTCAAAATGCTTGGTATAATTCACCTGTTAAGCCATCTGGTCCTGGACTTTTTTTTGTTGAGAGATTTTTGATGATGGACTCAATATTTAAATGCAATTGGTTTGTTAAGTTCTTGCATTTCTTGTAGAATCCGAGTAAGTTATTTGTGCATTTCCAGGAATTTGTCCATTTCATCTAGGTTGTCTTGTTTGTTGGCATAAAGTTGCTCATAATATTCTCCTGTGATCCTTTTTATTTTTGTGGGGTCAGTAGTAACTTCCCCCTTTTCATTTCTGATTGTATTTATTTGCTTCTCTCTTTTTCCTTTGTTAGTCTAGATAGAGGTTTGTCAATTTTATTGATCTTCTCAGAGAACAAGCTTTTGCTTTTATTGATTTTGTCTGTTGTTTTTTAGTTCTGAATTTCATTGATTTCTGCTCTAACCTTTATTATTTCTTTCTTTCTGCTTGCTTTTGGATTGGTTAGCTGTTGTTTTTCTTGTTTTTCCAATTATTTAGTTAGATCATTGATTTTAGCTTTCTTTTTATTTAATAAAGGTGTTTAGTGCTATACATTTCCCTCTCAAGCCTGCTTTTTTTGTATCCCATAAGTTTTGATAATTTGTGGTCTTGTTTTCATTTTTTCCAAATTGTTTACTGATTTCACTTGCAATTTCCTCTTTGACCCCCTGATTATTTAGGAGTGTGTTGTTTAGCCTCCAAACTTTTGTGAATTTCTTTCTTTCTTAATATTGATTTCCAGTTTCATTCCATTATGACCTGAGAAGTTACTTTATAAAATTTAAATCTTTTGTATTTATTGAGAGCTGCATTGTGCATGTGATCTATCCTGGAGAAATATCTATAGGCACTTGAGAAGAATGTGTAACCTACTGAATTTTGGTGCAATGTTCTTTTATATGTCTTTTAGATCTAACTCATTATCATATAGTTCAAGTTCTCTGTTTTCTTGTTGATATTCTTTCTGGCTGTTCTATCTAATTATGTATGTGTCGTGTTGAAGCCTCCAGTGATAATTGTAGAGATGTCTATTTCTCCCGTCAATTTTGCCAGAGTTTGCCTCATGTATTTTGGGGTACTCTGATTAGGTGCAATAGATATTTATGACTGTTATATCTTCCTGATGGATTGTCCATTTTTTAAATATATAATGGCCTTCTGTATCTCTTATAACACTTGCATTTGAAGTCTGTTTTTGTCTATTATTTGTATAGCTACCCCTGCTCTTTGTTGGTTAATGCTTGTGTGGAGTATGTTTTTCAATTTTTCAATTTTCAATTTTAGCTGGTTTGTATCCGTGGGTCTAAGGTGATTTTCTTATAGGCAAAATATGGTTGGCTCATGTTTTTTATCCATTCCGTCAGCCTATATCTTTTGATTGGGGAGGATAATCCATTCACATTCAGTGATACTACTGTAAATGCATTATTTTTTGGAAAAAATAATACATTTTATAAAATATTACCCACATACATTTTTTTAACAAATTATTTTATTGATACATATTAATAAAGCATAAAATTCATCCAATTTGTTTGTTTATTACTATTATTGGTAAGAAAGAAGATGCTCTGATCATGATTGAAATGATAAATGCACAACTATGTAGTAATACCAAAAACCATTGATTGCAAATCCATTATTTACGTCCATTTTTTTTCTTTGATTTTCCTTTGCTGTATCTTGTTTTCATCTGTCTTTTTACTCTTTTGGTTATCCTTTCTTCTATTCCTTCTTCTATACACTCCTCATAACCTCTCCCTTCAGTCTTTTTCTTTCAGGCTCTGAGGTTTCCTTCACTATTTCTTACAAAGATGGGTTCTTTTTTTTTTTTGAACTCTTAGTTTGTTTGTAAATATTTTATACTCACCTTCATATTTGACAGAGAATTTTGCTGGATACAAAATTCTCAGTTGGCGGTTTTTTTCTTTCAGTCTCCTACTTGTTTCATACCACTGTCTTCTTGCCTCCATCATTTCTGATGAGAAATCTGCTCTAAGTCTTACTGGGTGCCCCTTGTATGTGATGGTTTACTTCTCCCTTGCTGTTCTCAGGATTTTCTCTTTTTCTTTGATGTTTGACATTCTGAATAGTATGCATCTTAGAATAGGCCTATTTGTATATAATCTGATTGGGGTGCACTACACTTTTTCCACATCTAAGTTCATTTCTTTTTAGGGAGTTGGAAAATTTTCAACTATTGTTTCCTCAAATAGTTTTTCTGCCCTTTTCCCTTCTCTTCCAGTTCTGGAATTCCCATTACACATATATTGTTGCATTTCATGTTGTCATTCAATTCCCTGAGTCCCTGGCACTTTTTCCCATTGCTTTCTCTGTCTGTTCTTTACTTTCTTCAGTTTCAGCTGTTCTGTCTTTGGCATCACTTACTCATTCTTCTATCTGTTGTATACCTCTAATGTGTTTTATTTTACTTTATTTTTTATTTTTTTTTAAAGATACTTAGATTATACAAATGTCACATAAAAAATGTAGGGGATTCCCATATATTCCTCTCCCCACACCACTCACATTTTCCCGCATTAACAACATCCTTCATTGGTGAGGTACATTCATTGCAATGATGAATACCTTTTGGAGCATTGCCACCAAGCATGGATTAAAGTTTACATTGTAGTTTACCCTCTATTCCACACAGTTATATAGATTATGACAAGATTTATAATGGCCTGTATCTGTCATTGCAATGTCATTTAGGATAATTCCCAAGTCCCAAAAAATGCCCCCATATTACTCCTGTTTTTCCCTCTTCTTGTCCTCAGATCCTCCAGTGGCCACTACCTCCACATCAAATGATATTATTTCTAGACTGCTAGAATTACATAAATCTATAGTAGAATACCAGTAAGTCTACTTTAGTCCATAGTTCATTCACCAGTCCTGAGGATTATAGGAGATGATGTCCTCTTCACCTCTAATTGAGAGGGGGCTGTGATCCTATAGGGCTGATGGATGGAACTCTCTTGCTTGCAGTTGTAGACTCTCTTAGGTCCTTGGTATGGTAGTTGTCCATCATTACCTCCCTGTTAGTTATCTGGGGTGAAACCAATGTACTGTAGAGTAGGTATTCCAACTCTGATGAGATTCAGGGCCCAGCTGGCATGTGGACAGCCCAAAGATTTAAGTCTCTTGGTCATACACCTACCAACTCTAATACTAATTATAGGTTCAAATAGAAGAACAGAAGAACCATGTGTACTTAAACCACAGCTGACTCCAACTCTTTCACACTGGGGAGCATAAATTCCAAAGTAGGGCCCACTGGCCAGTCACCAAACTCCTGAGCTATCTGCCAAGCCTATAATGTCTAGATGTCTCCAGAGCCCTCAGAACCCCTGCTATTTGGGGTAGTATCTACTTTGGCAGTCAAAGAGATCCTGCTGAAGTGTGCATAAGTGTAAACTTTGGAATGACCTCCTGACTCACTTTGAAGTTTCTTAGCCATAGAAACTCATTTGTATTTACTATTTCCACCTTTTGGTCAAGTTCTTTTTCCAGTTGCAGTGCTAGGTGAGGCTTGGTAGTAATCTCTCTGTGCCAGGGAGTCTCATCCCCAGGAGTCATGTTCCACACTGAAGGGAAGGTAATGTATTTATATGCTGAGTTTGCCTTAGGGAGAGGCCAAATTTGAGTAACAAGGAATTTCTCACGAGGTAACTTTTAGGCACCCTATAACACTAGGCTGTTTCAATTTCAAAAGTAAAGATTCATAAGAACCGTCATCAATATCAAGAGCCCATCAATGGACCATCCTCGTTCACTAGCCACTGCCCCTGTTCTCAGGGGATTCTTGCTGTTCCATTAGAGAATGTGGTGGAACTCCCAAGGATTGGAATTTGATATTCTTTTGGTTATTGTGTGAAACTCCACCCAAAGTGACAATGCCCCATGAACACTGGAATATATTTATAAGCCTTACAGGTATGCCTTAAGTTGACCTCCTCCTGTGTACCCACCATCACTTATACCCCACTTATACCCCAGTGATATTATCCTGTCATAGTTGTAACCCTTCTCTGATGCAAAACTTCTTCAAATAGGAAGCCAACAAAATAACCAAATACAATTAATAAGTAAATGAAATAATAATGGTAGTTTTGAAAATAAGAAAATACAAAAAATTTAAAAATATATTTAATAAAAATAATGAAAAAAATATTTAAATATTTTTGACATTATGTCTTTCAAAACTAGAACATCTCTTCTCTTGTATGTACAGTAATGTTTTCTTCCTTTTATTCCCCCAATGTCTTAATATTTTCATTTTGTCTTCAAAGAAGCTTTAGTTTTCAGAAGAGTAACGTAACAGAATATATGTCCTCCTCATTTTCCACTTTCCCCTATAATTAACATTTTACATGTGTATGGTATATTTGTTACAATTGATGTACAAATATTGAAACATTGTTACTAACCATCCTCAGTGATTTACATTATGGTTTACATTTTGGACCATACACTTTTATAAATTTTGATGAAATTTAAAGTGGCCTGCATCTACGTAGCCGTTGGCCAATTTAATGTAATTATGAATTCCAAAAATATAATTGGATCATGCTTGTAAACTGATCTGTTAATCTGGGCATGATTAAGTTATGATTAGGGCATTGACTGGGCCATGTCAGTAGGGCATTGAGCCCCACCCCTTGGTGGGTGGGGAATCTAATATAAAAGGCAAGGCAAAGAACAGAGTTGAAGCAGGTTTTTGAGAAGCAGTTTTTGAGAAGCAGTTTTGATATTGGAGGGAATGCCCCAGGAGAAGAGAAGCCAGCCGTTCACCTGATCGTCTACAGCTGACCTTGTGGAGAAAACAGGAGCTAAGCCCAGAGAGAAACGCAGCCCCTAGAAGAGAGGAACCCCAGAAGCCTGAACCCTGGCAAACGCCGGCAGCTGTCTTGCTCTAACACGTGGCAATGGACTGTGGTGAGAGAAGAAACTTAACGCTTTATGGCCTGGTATCTATGGACTTCTACCCCACATAAATACCCTTTATAAAGACCAACCCATTTTTGGTATTTCACAATTGCACCCCTTTGACTGACTAATACAGTCCATCATTGCAAGATCATTTATTATAATTCCACTGCCCCCCTAATGCCCCATTATACATCTATTCTATTCCTCCCTCCCCGTCTCCTCAGTACCCATGGCAAACCACCAAGCTTCACTCCTTGTCGAAAAAGATTCATAGTTTCTTGAAACAAAATTGAAGGCTTGACATACTGGTCTATCCACCCATATTAGGTACTACTCAGGCTCTCAAGAGACTCCCACCCCTCTATTTGAGAAGATAGCAGGATTCCCAGGATGGAAGTCCCACAGCTTCCAGCTCATTATGTGGGTCTTCACCCAATGATCCAAACTACTATGATAAGATGAATACTCATAAACTCCCTAGAGGCTTGCCTCAGGTTCACCCTGTCCCAAATATCCCTGACATCTAATATCCTAAACCAATAACCTTCCCCAGCCATATTTGCCAAAGATACATTCCCATTATTTTAGTTTCAATCACATACTGCAAATCCCCAGAGTTCACTTGCTCCCTCCCACAACCATCCCCCAGTTATGTAGACAGCCCAACTCATCCTCCATACACTCTGCCCTCACAAACTAGCACTGCCCAACCCAATAGGATCACTGCACCACTAGTCATGCAGGTCCATTGGAAAACTACACCTTTCTACCTTATAGATTTTGCCCATATGGGCATTGGCTCACAACCTAATTCTTCCTTTCTGTCTCCTGTAAACCTATCTCCCAGACACTAACTCTGTGAGTCTGCTCAAATTGCTTAATTCATATCAGTGAGGTCATGTAATATTTGTCCTTCAGTGCCTGCTTGCTTCACTCAACATAAGGTCATCAAGAGATATCCATGTTATCCCATCTGCGTTCCTTCTTAAAGCTGAGTAATATTCCATTGTATGTATATACCACAATTTGTTTATCCATTAATCTGTTGATGGACATTTAGGTTCTTTCTAACTTTTGGCAATAGTGAATAATCCCTCTATGAACATTGGTGTGAATATATCTGTTTGTATCCCTGCTTTCAATTCTTTGGGGTATATAACCAGCGGCTGGATTGCTGGATCATAGGCAGTTCTATAGTTAGCTTCCTGAAAAAATACCAAACTATTCTCCACAATGTCTGTACCATTCTACATTCCCACCAGCAGTGGATAAGTGTTCCCATTCCTCCACATCCACTCCAACACTTGTAGTCCTCTATTTTTAATATCCACCAGTCTAATGGGTATAAGATGGTATCTCATTGTAGTCTTGACTTGCACTTCCCTAATAGGTAGTGATGTTGAGCATCTTTTCATGTGCCTTTTAGCAATTTGTATTTCTTCTTTGTAGAAGTGTCTATTCAAATCACTTGCTCATTTTTAAAATGGGTTGTTTGTCTTTTTATGTTTGAGGTGTATGATTCCTTTATATATGATGGATATTAGGCCTCTATAAGTTATATGGTTACCAAATATTTTCTCCCATTGAGTAGGCTGCCTTTTTACTTTCTTGAGAAAGTCCTTTGAGGTGCAAATTTTTCAATTTTGAGGAGGTCCCATTTATCTATTTTTTCTTTGGTTACTTTGGTTGTAAAGTTCATGAAACCATTTCCTAATACAAGATTCTGTAGATGCTTCCCTACATTTTCTTTCAAG
>JAQZBX010113889.1:0-10064 GCA_029593785.1 Cabassous unicinctus
AGTCCTAATAAAAATGATTGATTAAACTAAATTCAGTCAGTTAGAATATACTAATTTTCCTTTTTGTGCATTTCAATAGTTATTTTCTATCCTCCCCCAATATAGAAAAATGAATTTAGAATCCTTTGGCTTACTCTATATGAGAAGTTGGAAAGTTATTTAACTTAACTGAATCATGATTTCTTTATCAGTTACAAAATAGAAATAATAATACTTTTCTTACAGGATTATATTAAGGCTTAATTAGAAAATGGTTATGAAAGTTTTATTAAAATATTAGTGTACCATATTTTCCCTCTTCTTTTCCCTATTTCCTTTTCTTTTCCTTTCTTTGTCTTTAACCTTCCTACCTTAATCCTCAATGTTTTTACTCTGTCATTTGTTCTTTATCTGATGACAGTAAAATAAAATCTACTAATTTACCTGCCAGGTAACCTGCATTTGGTCCTTATGCCCAGAGACTACACTTCTTTTGGGGGAATATTTACTGGTTCTTTCACCAATAGGAGCTATGATTCCTATCTCTTTGTGCATCTACTGACTATGCCACATTTCTTTGAATCTTGCATGAAAAATGGGAATGGCAGCAAGAAATGGAAACTGATGCTTTGAGTCATTAACTTATTGTGATTTCTCCTCTATCCAGGATAAAGTCTAACTTCTATGGCGACACAGAATCATACACTGGTAACGGAGTTCATCCTGCTGGGCATCCCCCACACAGAAGGGCAAGAAAATGTGCTCTTTGTTGTTTTCCTGATCTTCTACCTTTGCACTCTGCTGGGAAATCTGCTCATCCTTTTAGCTGTGATATCTGATTCCCACCTCCACACCCCTATGTATGTTTTCCTTTGTAACCTCTCAGTGCTGGATATTGGTTTCTCTTCTGTGAGCACCCCAAAGTTGTTAGCCATCCTTCTAGTGAGGAACGGCATCATCTCAATGGGTGGCTGCATGTCCCAGGTCTTTTTTTACCACTTCCTAGGCAGCACTGAGTGCCTGCTCTACACGGTGATGGCCTACGACCGGTTTGCTGCCATCTGCCACCCACTGCGCTACACCATCATCATGAACCGCAGGGTGTGTGCTCTCCTGGCTGCTGGCACCTGGTTTACCAGTTCCTTTCATGCCACAATTTTCACAACACTGACCTTCCAACTGCCGTATTGTGGGTCTAATGAGGTGGACTATTTCTTTTGTGACATCTTCCCTGTGGTCAAATTGGCCTGTGGTGACACCTTTATCATTGAGACAGTGAGCTTCACTAACATCGGTCTTGTGCCCATGACCTGCTTCTTCCTCATCCTTGCCTCGTACATCCGCATTGTCATTGCGATCCTAAAGATGCACTCAGCTGAGGGCAGACGCAAGGCGGCCTCCACCTGTGTTTCTCACCTCTCAGTGGTCACGCTGTTTTTTGGACCTTGTGCCCTCATATATACCCAGCCATCATTGAGCGAGGTGCTGGTAACCCCAGTGCAGATATTTGGCAATGTAGTCACCCCCATGCTGAACCCTACAATATACACTCTGAGAAACAAAGAGGTTAAACAAGCCCTGAAGAAACTGGCGGGGGGCCAGGTTACTTCAGAAGGAGATCACTAATCTAGCAGTGGGTAATGTTGATTTTCTCCTCATTTGGGTATTAAAATATTTTTTTAAAAATCTATCCATGCCAGTTGAAAGTTTTTTTTCCCCCATAACACATCTGGGAATCAATTCTAAAAGTTATGAACCTGTGGCCTCTTTCCCATTCTCATAGACTAGAGATTAGCAAAATTTTTCTCTGAAGATCAAGATAGTAAATATTTTAGGCTTTGTGGGCCTTATGACCTCTTTTGCAAATAATCAACCCTGCTCTTGCAGTATAAAAGCAGCCACAGAAAATATGTAAAGAAATGGATGTGGCTTTGTTCCAATAAAACTTTATTTACAAAAATAAGCAATGTGTAGGATTTGACCCAAATGTCCACTGTTTGGTGACCCCTGTTATAGAGACCAGCTGAATTTTAGAACTCTCTTTTGAAGGCTGTGTTGACAAAGATAAGGATTGCGATTTGACATTATCTCACCAGGGCATGTGCTGAATTGCTGATCACGGTTGGGCCATGAAGGAATGGACATTAAGGAACACAACTGACACACCAGAAGGAGAACTCTGAAGCATCTCAAGCAGACATAGCAGGAATTCAGCCTTGCAGCAGACCCATGTGGATAGCATCCATGCTAATGTCTAGAATTGTACTGGTTTCTCTGGTCGTTGTAACAATGATGGCTTTTGGGACAATTTTCTTGGAAATGAGGCAAATGGCCACTGCTGCTGCTCATAAAAGCAAACACCTTCCACCTCAGAAGTTAAAGAACAACCTCACCCACCTGAGAAGTTATTCCACTTTTCCCTCCCAATCCCAATAAGTAGTTTAGCATTTCCCCCAGAGAACACCAAAAGGATGGTGTTGGCACCTTCGAATGTTCTTTTGGCAAAATTACCAGACATTGCTACAGCATATGATTATTGTATCTCAGCTTAGAGAAGCCCAAGACAGAGGGAATCTCCTCCTGATGCCTTCAGTCTGAACATGTGGTCTTTTATGTGTGTGAGCTCTGTGGTACACAGAGGTGGGATCAGGCCCTCTGAAAGGGCTGGGAGGACAAAAGGAAATGCCATAGGTCACAAAGCTCATCTTCACAGAGAAATAAACAAACTCTGGTAGTTCTCTAGGAGGGATCCTACATCTGAATATTTTTCTGATTCAAACTGGAATATTAGGGAGGCACTGAGAAATATGGTTTGCTTGACACCCTAGTTGTGTGGGTGGATGGATGGATAGATAGATAAATAGGTAGAGAGAAAGACAGACAGATAGCCTTTGTTCTAGCTGAATTGGCCTAACTTCTGATCTCCTAGATTTCTGACAATCCCCATGATGCCAAGGTCCCTGAACTTTCTAAGAACTCGGTATACTGGATCTCCCTTATTGACATTTATAGTCTTTTGAAGAAAGGCCAAAGGCCAGTAACCAAATGTTATAGAACAGTTTGGCATAATCACACCAACTATTCATTTTTTACTTTTTCTAGAAAGGCTGCCATCAATCACAGCTTTTTCTGGTTTGGATTGAAGTTTGTATAACTATTACCCTTAAATCAATATTATTTTTCTTTATTGGCCCATTTGCTTATTTATTAATTTCTATTTTTGCAATTTTCTAATAGAGGTTTGGAAAGACATTATGTCTAAAAGTTGGCGAAGTGAGTGAAAAGAAGAGCTGATGGAATTACTTCAGAGAAATAGTATATATGGGGGAAAGGAGTACAGAGAGGAACAGGTGATAACTGGCAATTGTCAGGCTTCAGCCCTTCATTTGCTCCCCAGCCCATTACAGCTTTTTATTGCTAGAATTCTCTTTTCTCCAGTACTTTCTTCTCCAGAGGGAGCAGCACCTCCTTACAAACTCCACTGGAATATGCTCTCTTGGATGAACTTAATGGTGGAGAAATCTTAACAACATCCATCTCCAATTCTTCCTAACTCCATGCTACTATGTCACCTCTTATATGTCAGTATTAAAACTCCTTCATAGTACAAATGCATGTTTCCCCAACACTCTATCCAGTTCATCTTCCAGTAGGGGATGTTGTTTAACTCAGTAGAGTTTTAGGACACATGCAGTAGGTATTATTGAAGAAAGAATAATATCCAAGCCCTAGAATCAGGCACTGGAAGAGATTAACGTGTTCTATTAAAATGAAAGTTTAAAATATCTGGAAGAAAATACCCAATTAAGAAGAATTTTTACAAAATGATCTCGTATATATGCCCATGAGTATCATTTCTCCTTGTGGCTCTCATACTTTGATTAATGCTTCCACCATTACTCTGCATGCTAGAGTCATTTAACTCTCTCAATCTGGTGTCAGAAAACATTTTCCTCTAATTTTGTTTAGTAAATATTTAAGTGTCTGGAACTTTAAAATATGGTGTTATTAAATGGATATGAAAGGGAAAAGGGGGATATGAATAGAGAGACTAAACACAAAAACAGACTGGCTTACAAAGTGAGGTATCATCTTCTCTGCAGTGACTGCCTTCTCCATGAAAGCACTTTCTCTTGGGGAAAGAAAAATAATATCAGTTTAAGACATAAAAGTATAGTAGCAAAGAGATTTGGCCTGAAAAGATATATCTGTAGGAAATGACGTTCTGGGACTAAGATAAAAGCTGTTACTTTTATTCTTTTCATTAGAGAAGGAAGAATGGGTTTCCATACATTAAGAACAAATTGATTCCAACACAAATACAAAAAGGAAAGGGAAAGTCATTCATTCACTCATTTAATAGACATTTGTTAAGCCTTCCTTTCAAGGAACGTGTAAGTGACATTATACCTGGGATATTGCCTTCGAGTCTGAGCATCACATTATAAGTGTGACATTATCAAACTAGAATGGTGAAATGTCAGGAATCCAAAAGAGCAGGATATAAAAGAATTGGTTGGTGGAAATTAAATTATATCAGTACAGAGAAGACAGATATGACTAATGTTCTCAAATTTGGAAAGGGATGCTGAATGGAAAATGGGATTAGATTCATTTAGCAGTGTGCAAAAAGCAATACAGGGAATATTTGCTAGAAAACTCAAGAGACCTGGCTTTAACTGAGTAAGATTATTAACAATGGAATGGTTTGCCTTGAAAAATTATCATCCCTGTATCTCGAAGTCTTGGGATGGATTCGGAGTGTTATGGAGCACGTTCTGAGTTGTGTAGAGCACCATTTTCAAATTAGGCTTTACATGCCCCCAGGGATCCCTAAAAAGGACCCCAGTATTCCATATCAGTAAGGATGGCGATGGTACACTTTTGTCAATACTGTTTTTAAAAAAAATATTACAAAAACAGTTTAATGAAGTTTTCTTTAAAACAAAAAGTTTTGAGATCCTTTGGGAGTGTGGTTGTGAGAGCAGGTGCAACAATTTGAGGATACGGGTTATATATGCTCATGTTCCACTCACTGCTTGGATGCTAATATTTAACTGATCAGAGCCAACTGCACTGGTTATGGTCGTCATTATAGTTTTTAAATTATTTGTCTTCCTAGTCATTTATATGTAATTTATACCCATGTTGGACTTAAGTTTAAAAAGAGGAAGCACAAAGAAAAATGATAATATAGATTCAAATTCATAAAGGAGATAAAAATAATTGGAATACTTAGCTTATGCTGAGCTTAAGAAATTGTAGTCATTTCATCATGATTCTGTTATTTCAAGACTAGGTTAAATTATACAGTGATAATTATAGCCAAGTTCTTATATTTTTTTCTGAGACTATAGAGCAGGAGCCTACTTAAAAACGTTTGAGAGGAGCTTATTAATAGAAGCTTGAATCTTTCACTTTTAACATTGTCGATTAGAAACAAAAGATGGATACTCTCAAAAAATTTTTTTAAAGTATGAAATGCTAGAATTCTTAACAGCAGGACTTAAAAACTGTTTTGGTCCATTTATTAATATGTGTATTAATTTTAACCTGTATTCTAACATAAATGTTGTGCACAAATCCAAATGTGACATAATATTGAACTTTTTAATTATACGTGGACAAGTCATGTATAGTCTTCTATAAGATAATCAAGATAATTAAGCAGGGTATTTCATTTTTTATAGGGAATAAATACCTCTATGTTTTATATTTTATTAGTATTATTATAGTATATAAAATAAAGTTTATATTCAATTTTTGTTTATTGCAGCCACTTTAAAAAATTACATTTTATGTGAAATATATCTTTTGTGCATTTAAAAAATTTAAAATTTAAATAATATTAATGAAGGCATGTGTGTTAGGCATCCATTATAAGAAATGGAACATAATCTAGAAGTCTATAAGTTAGACTTTGATTCTAGTGAATAGAATGCCATGGAGGAGGTAGAGTATCACTTCTGACATTAGGTTATAAAAGACTGGCTTCCAACCTGAAAGCACTTGGTCTTTCTCACTGACTCTTGGATTGATAGTCTTTGGAAAAGTGAGCTGTGATGCTGTGAGGTAGTCCTGGTCAGAGGTTCCAGGTCTTCCAATAACCCTGTGAATAAGCTTGGAAGTGGATCCTAACCCAGTTGAGCCTTCAAAGGAGAGTGCAGCCCCACCTGATAGCCTGACTACAACCTTAAGAGAGAACCTGTGCCAGAGACACCCAGCTAAGCTTTGCTTGGATTCCTTACCCTCAGAAACTGAGATAATAAATGTCTGTGGTTTGAAGCCACTAAGATTTGAACTAATTTGTTATGAAGCAATAGAAACTTATCCATGTGACTATTCATGTTCTCTATTTCTTTTTTGAGCCAGTTTTGATAAGTTGCATATTTCTAGGATTTTTACAGTTTATCAGGGTTTCCAAATTTACTGGCAAATGTTTTAATATCTCTTATCTGTTTAAAGCGCTCATATCTTCTGTCCTCCTTTGCATTTTTCATATTACTTATATGTTCCTTCTCTTTTTTTCCCAGTAATCATCTTTACAGAAGTAAATCTATTTTCTTATTTTTTTAAATAAAAAATTTTATGTTAATCCTTTCTTTTTGTTTTCTTTATTTCATTAAATATATTAAATCCAATATATTTTATATATTTTCAGTTCTTTGACAACTATGTGAATCCTGTGTTACCTGAAAGATAAACAATTCTTGCATTTCAAACATATGGAATTCCAATGGGTAAGGTTCTAGAATCTCTTCACAGAAGGGAAAGTCCAGACCGAGGAGACATGTCTTCTTGTAGTTGTAGTATAAGTTCTTAATAAATTTTTGTTGATTGATACATTAATATAATTCTGGAAAAATCACGTGGAGAAGAACTCTTATTTAGGGAAGCTAACTTCACCAGTTGACAAAACAGCTTGTTGAAGAGTCTAGCAATGGAGACTACATTTCCAAATTGAAATTTTAAAAAAATCATCTGAAAGTAGGAGAAGAGCTAAGGAGAAATTGAGATACAGTATTTGAGTGTTTGAAATTCGATATTTTAAAAAGACTGAGATATATAGTTATTATTTCTAATTCTACTACTATACCTTGAAACTGAGGAAATGGTTTCAGCCTATGTCCTAACATTGTGCCTTACCCCTCACCTCTTCTCTCACCTCTCTAGGTCAATCACAGAAGTAGAAAGTAAAGACATGTCTCCATCTTGTTCACATTACAGTAATGTCACAAGAGGAAAACACCCCCATATTCTCCTTTAACTAGATCATTTACCCACTTCTAATTACTCCTTTTACTCAATAAGGTCCTTGAAACAGGGTCTCATTCAGAAATGGGATCCCAACGGCTCTAAGAATATTTAACTTTCTTCATATGAGAAGACAATAAAGCTATTAGTCTCTTGAAAGAAATCTTTGCAGAAGACAGAGGCACATTCAGTTTTATGCCATTTAGTCTAGATTTATTTGACTGAGAAGAAAAAGCATTCTGGATTATGAGAGGAGATGCTTAACCCTGGATTATAGTTTGATGTAAAAGGCAAATTTGGACTGACGATTCCAGAGAGACAGATGGTAAAAGGATCAGAAACATCCTTCTTGTAAGTCATGCAAGTGTCATACTCCTCTTTACTGTAAATCCTTGATTTACAAATGGTCTCAGTTCAGGGTGAAGAGAAACAAAATGCTGTGGATGCAAGAGGAAATTATTTACTTCGTTTATTTTCAACCCATCATGTTGTCCTGGCAACACATATAGACAAGAAGTTGAACTTGATTAAAAATGATTAAAAGAATGGAAAATCTAAAAGAGCCCACATCTGTTCACCTCCATTTCAATTCTTTCTGTAATATGTGACTCCTCTTGAAATTCATCACAGATGCAGGACAGTGGAAAGACTGATGTCATGAAAAAGGATTTAGATCCCTAGTTCTGCCATTTACCAGCAACCTCAGTTCAGAAGAATTGTTTAGCCTTTCTAATGCTCAGATGTTTTCTTTTTTATAGATTTAGCTCAAAATGTTATCGTGAGGATTAGATAAGCTGAGATCATGTTATGTTAGCATTTTAAACTGTGAAACAATGATTTTTCAACCTTTATGACACACTGCAAAAACTGAGAGATAAATAAAATGTAGTTAGTAGTAGTAGTTCACAAATGTAGTGATTCTCAAGTTGCAATTTCATATCCCCAGAGATATGAAAGAGCCCCTACCTGATTCTGAGGCTTCTGATATTCCTTGACTTCAGGGAAGGGAGTACATAGGTTTGTGTGGAGCCTGTTCTTCCCTTTGGAAATTATTACTCTAATATTTTATTTAAAGATTTATCTTAATAAAAGACATCTACATTTCTTTTTTAAAAAATATTTTTATATATATATTTTAATTTTTTTCAAAAGATACTTAGATTACAAAAATGTTACATAAAAAATATAGGGATTCCCATATGCCCCGCTCCCTACCCTTCCCATGTTTTCCCACATTAACAACATCCTTCATTAATGTGTGATACATTTGTTACAATTGATGAACCCATGTTGAAGTATTGCCACTAAGTGTAGATTATAGTTTATATTGTAGTTTACTCTTTGCCGTACATTTTTGTGAGTTATAACAAGATATATAATGACAAGATATATAATGTCATTCAGGACAATTCCCAAGTCCTGAAAATGCCCCCAAATTACACCTATTTTTCTCTCTCCCTCCCCTCAGAACCTCCAGTGGCCACTGCCTCCACATCAATGCTAAAGGTTCTTTCAATGCTAGAATCACAATAAGTCTATAGTAGAATAACAGTAAGTCTACTCTAGTCCATTGTTCATTCCCCAATCTTGAGGATTCTGGCATGGTGATGCCCACTCCACCTGTAATTGAGATGGGGCTTAGGTCCCATGGGGCAGATGGATGGGACTCTGTTGCTTGCAGTCACAGACTCTCTCTGCTCCTTGAGATGGTCATTGTCCATCATCATTTCCTTATTAGTCATCCTGGGTGAGTCCAATTAACTGGAGAGTAGGTGTTGCAACTCTGTTGAGATTCAGGGCCCAACTGGTACATCGAAAGCCCAAAGATTCAAGTCTCTTAGACATACACCTATCAACTCTAGTACTAACTATAGGTTCAAATAGAAGGGGCAGAAGAGTCATGTGTAGGGAAACTGCAATTGAGTCCAACTCGGTCACTGGGGAGCATAAATTCCAAAGTAAGGCCCACTGGCAAAGTGCCAAACTCCTGAGTTGTCTGCCCTGCCTGTAGTGTCTGGATGTCTCCAGGACAGCTATATTTCAGTTGCAGTGTTCTGTAATTAGGATCATGAATAGTCTTTCCAAACTTGGAATCAAAACACTGCCATTCACTTAAATTACAAATTTCTTTCTCCCAGTATGTTTTCTCTATTGACATCAAGCCAGAGCATCTTCCATGCACTCTGCCTCCTCGTCCTCCCCAAGATTTGGCTCTCATGGAGGTGAAGAACTCCTCAGAGGTGACTGAGTTCATCTTATTGCAAATCCTGCTTCAATAAGTATTTTTAAAGTAATTTGATATGTATTTAATATGCAATTTAAGTGACCTAAATAAAAAGTATTACAGGTAGACAACATGGAAGTTATCTTGGCATTTTTTCATTCCTCCTTATATTCCTCAATTAGACATATAGAAATCTCAAGGAATAGTGGAGCCAAAGCCAGTCTCTATTCCTTATGGGAACACCTGCTCAATACCCTTTTCCTCCCTTGTCATCTGTCCCTATATTAGTAGATCCATTCTTAGTCATTGTGAGATTAAATCATCTAATGCAATGATAATAATAGGACTTCAAAATGCTCAAATGGGCAAGGGTAGAAGAGCTAGAGGTAGAACCTGAATGATGGGTAGGATGAATACAAGTTATGACTGTTAAGACAGAATGGTTTGATTTGGTCTAATAAGTCCCTAATTTTGGTCAAAGAGAATCTCAAAGCTGGTATCTCCAGCCCTTATTATAAATGATACTAACACCCAAATGTGCATTGCTATTTGTGGTTTGCAATGCTCTTCAAAACAAACCATTTAAATTTATCATCAAAACAATCCT